>VMKM01003379.1:0-38375 GCA_008360985.2 Macquaria ambigua | reverse complement strand
TTGACTCCTGTTTTGTAAATAAGAATTAAACAATGTTTTTGCTTGAGAAATTAAATTGAGTTAATTTGGATAGCAGGATGTCATAATTGATAGTATCAAATGCTTTTATGAGGTCTAAAAATACTGTACCAACTACACTCCCCCTATCCAGAAAGCTTTTGATATTTCCATAAAAGATAGTACTTAGCTAGTTCCATTGAATGGTTCGGTCTGAAACCAAATTGATTGGGGTGCAAGAGATTATTATCCAAGTATGTCATTAATTGTTGTGCTACAAACTTTTCTAAGACTTGAGAAAACTGAGTATGGAAATTGGCCTGTAATTTGTAGCCAGGTTAGCTGAACCTGACTGGAAAATGTTAATCAGAGCTGTTTTCCAGTGATCAGGGAACCTTTCTGTAGATATAGACAAGTTTATGAGTTTGGTTAATGGTTCTGCAAGAGTAGATGAGTGTCTTTTCAGGAATGCTGTGTCTAGATTAAAGATATCTCTAGCATGTGAATTAGACAGATTGGTAATGATTTTATGTACTGTGTCCTGATTGGTCATTTTGATATAGAAAAAGCTATCTGAGTCTGTTGTAGTATCATTCCCTAGTCAAACTGGCTGAACATTTCTAACAAGGTCATCTACACAGTCAATAAAAAATCATTAAAACCATCTGCAATTTCTGTAAGCTCTATAGTTGTGGTATTCTCAATCTTAAACTCTTTAAGCGAGCTTTGTTTCTGAGCTTTGGGGTTGACCAAACTGTGCATTTGTTTCCAAGGATTAGAACTATTCCCCTTGGTGTTTCCGCCTTTTTTGCACCTCGCTGGTCACCCTTGGTTCATAACGTAAAGAGTAAAAAGCCTGCATACAAAGACAGTCCATCTCAACATGACTTTTCAGCACCTCACCTGTAGTAGGCCAGCTGTAGCGCGATCTGTATGAAAGCATCTGGGCTCATCCTGTGGACCTTTATGACATTTTTCCCAAAGTGGTCAAATACCATAACCCTCACATCCAGGTATTGGGCCAGTCTGTGGTGGTGGGGATGGGAGAAATTTCTGGACAGTGAGACTTTTTGTTTTGTTGGATGTTTGCAGAAGTATTTTTTAACATATCTCTATGCCTAATGATACATATAAAGGTAGTATATGAATAATATTTTTTTATTCTGAAATGTGATACCATTACACACTTTCTGCAGTGTTAGTTCCATCCATAGCAGATTGATTGCCCTGCTCCCTCTTTCTTAGGACAGGAAGCTACTTTACAGCCACATGGAGCAGCAGCTTCCTTTCACTTACACTGCTGTTTTGTTTTACAATGTTAGCTTGCTAAAGATGTTTTTTTACAATGTTAGCTTGCTAAAGAGGCAGAGCCTACAGTAGAGCCCCTGACTGGTGTTTGTTGATATGGACAACAGCAGAAGTGCTGTAGTTTGAGGCGAATGACCATAGCAGAACTCATTTAACACCCCCAGCTGTAATAATGGCAGTTGTGATGTAGATAATACAGGTTAAGAAGACCCAATAGGAATAAAATTACAAATAGAGAATCAACACATTGTTGAGCCTGAATCTGCATCACATGGCAGACGTATAACAACAGAAATACAATTTAAAATCTAACAATCTAAAATGATGGTGATTGGATATGAAGATGTCAGCCAGCACAGCATCCACTTATGAACCCCCAAGAGTATGCTTTGTCATAGCTTCTGCCACAGTAGCAACAACCATCCACAAGGCTTCTCCGTAGCCCTGATCCAGGACCGTCATCCTACCTCTCATTGTCCTGGATGGCCATCTCCGGAGCCCAGACATTTAAGTCACTCAGGGTTCAAAACATTTGTTATGGGAAGAAAATTGAAAATACAAACAGCACTTCTAAATTGGAGGAACTTATGCCAGGTGTCCTTTATCAGTTGCTTTGCTGTAACGTAGTGTAGCCAGCTGTAATGTCCCTCCTGAGCCACTGTAGGGCTACACAGCTCGTATTGACTCTCACTTCCTCTGTTTGTTTGCTATACTGAAACAAGACTTTACCAATCTATTGAACACACTCAGATACTTGAATACTGAGGTGTTTATCAGTGGCCCTTTACCACCAGTTAGAAGAGGAGTTGAGAGATTCAGCAGATTATTGGCTCTGAAAACCTGGCTGTCAACTGCATGAACCCACGTCTACGAATGGTCTCTCCAGCATGGCCAAAGAAGACCTATCCAAAACCTTTGAATTCACTGAGGAAGATTACTCTCGTATCATGCTCAAAGACTCTCTTTTCCAGGATGTTATGACAAGGTCTATCAACAACAGGACTATCAATAACCTGTACAAGCTACAAGAAAAAGGGGTACGTCAATTTCTACACGCAGTCACTACCTGAGAGTCAAAAGAATTCCCCTGTGCATTACGTCTGGTGAAAAGTCTAATCATCATCAGAGATAATGAAAAGTTTGTCAATCGTTGGTGTGAGATATTAAATATGTGCTCATTCGACCTTATGGCACTAATGATACAATAAATATCCTCCCAACTAGAAAGGACAAAAGAGGAAGTGAACAAACTCAAACAAAAACTTCTGACGGACTCTCCTAACAAAGACGAGATGACCCAACTGCTAAAGGAATGCGAACAGAAAAGGGCGGAGCTACAACAAGAAATAACATTGTGAAAAATAAATTTGACCGGGACACAAGAGACTACGAACAGGGAACAGTCTACAAGTGGAACAGAGTCATGAACCTGCACAAACGGATGCAGAGGAGGAGACAACGCTACAGACATTTCAGTCCATCTGCATCAACTTCCTCACTCGACATGGATTTGGGATCCAGCACCTCTCTACGGGAACCTTTTTTTGAAAGTACCTACCACACACAAGCCCCCCCTCAGGACTAAGAAATGCAGGAGGGGGGAAAAACAATGTCAAAATGTCAAAAACCTGTGAAGTAAACCTATTTCTAGCACTTGCATCTCTGCTTTTAATAAAGGACTGTAATTTTCCTGTAAATTTTCCTGTAAAAGTCCTACAACCCACTGCTAAGATTTCAACGTGTTTGTCGGTTTACAAAATTTTTTTTGTAACTTGCACCTAATAAAGTTTTTTAAAGACAACCACAGGTGTGACTGTCTCCAATGTGACTAACCCCCTAGGAACTTATAGGACTGCCTCCTCCAGCGGTACAGACACGGAGGAATACCAGGAAATTCCATGGATCTCGACCAGACCCGAAACTCCTTTTAGAGGTAAATCGACCTTCATTCCTCCTAAACATAGAAATGTATCTGTCGATACATATTGTAGACTGGTGGAAAGAGATATATCAAACTTGCTAGGAAAAAAGAGACAAAATAAAATTAAAGGTGCAAGCAGCAATGAACGGGCCTTCGCACAAATGCGCACGTCGGGGCGTGTAGCATCCGCCACTTCACGATTGGACGCCGGGCACGGAGGTTAACCAAGAGAAACAGGAAGATTCCCAGCGGGCCGGGCTGGTTGTTGGCCCGTGAGGGCCAGTGACGGGGTCGGCAAACACAATTGTATAAATAGATCATTCATCTCAGCGCCCATAGAAAATAAAATAATCAGGGTTTTCCCTAGTGCTATAACACTTTGGTGCACCGCCCAAGTGTTTTTCACAGTGTGTCAGTTGAATGAGAAGAAAATAAATTGTACTGAGAGTTCTCTATCATGTTTTGCTGTTATCTATGGCTGCGCTGGTTTCTCAGTCCTCTCAACAATATTTAAGAGGACAGTGTGTGTTTGTGTGTGTGTGTCTGACAGGCATAGGTGCCGTAGTCGAGATAGCAGATCGCTAAATCCCTTCACCCATTGGAAAAACTGACCTATGGGATGGCTTTTTATTTGAATTTGATTATATATCTGTGAACCCAAAGAAATCTTCCCCATCACTCTCCTCCTGGAAAATTTCCAATACACGGTTTCTTTGTCTTTGTTCATCTTGTTGTGACTGGTTGATTGCAGTGGGTGGAATCCCGTGATTGGTTGTAGTAGATAGAAACCCTTTAAATTCTTCTTCATTGCTCTCCTCTGCAAATAGTTCCAAGAGGCGTTGATGTTGTTGCTCCTCCACTTCCTCTGCCGTGGGGTAGCAGGGTTTCAGTCTGGAGATGTGAACAGTTTTGCGACCCTCTCCAGTATCCTCCAGCACAACTTCATAGTTGACTGGACCCTTTTGCTGCACGATCCTGTATGGCCCTTGCCGTTTACGAGCCAGTTTAGCTGCAAATGATTTTTAAGCTTTTGATAGAGGGTGAGCCCGCAGCCACACTTGATCTTTTTCCTCAAATTCCAACTCCTGTCTGTTTTTATCATAATTTCTTTTCTGTCTGATCCGTGCTTTGTGTACATTTTCCCCCACAAATTCCTGCATTTTACTCAGCTGAGCGATTTTTGGATATGGCAGTGAGTCTGGTGGGAGTGGTCTTGGCAGCAACATGGCTTCCAGCGGGCCTCGTAGAGGTCTGGACAAGTTTAGCTCAGCTCATGACTGTTCTAGCTGAGACACAGATTCATCCAACTCCACCAACTTCTTATTTGTTTGTTTCTTCCTACCTGCGACATAGGATGTGATGTCACGGAGTTCAGCTTTCTGAAGTGTGTCACAGAGTTCAGCTTTCTGAAGTCAACACAGAATCTGGGATCCACACCTGTCTTCTTTGGAATTAGAACAACTGGTGCTGCCCAGGCAGACGAACGACATCCCACCAATCTCTGGCTGTCCCATGCAACACATTCCTGAGAGTCGCAATGAGTTCCTCATCTGATAGTGGGTTAAGAGCAAGAAAATCGTGGCATTTTTCCAAATAGAGCTGTGGGTCTGAGGTATCCTCATGCTGTCCAAATGTGGGGAACTGGAGGTTAATGGGTGTTTTCCCAATAAACCTTCCCCGTAGATCTCCTTGTAGGTAGTCAGTAGGCATGTCCAGGTTAGTACGTAATGTGGACTGTAGCTTGTGTAAGAGTCATGAGTAAAGTTAATTCATATATTTAAGAAAATGTAAGATGTATAAGTTAATTAATGTTTAAGATAATTCATGGTTAAGATTATTTGCTAAAAATATATTTACAATGTTTACACAGTTAACTATTTACATATTAATATTTACAAGCATGTTTTAGACTGCTAAAATACTGTGTTGAATCTGCACCTTTAGGTTTCAGTGCATTTACCTTAGTCAGTCTTCTCCTAGCTTCTGATTGGTTACTTTCAGTCACATGAGATTCTGAACAGGAAGTGAAGCGTTGTTGTTGATGTGCACTGCTGAAGCATTGCACATCTGAGAAGTGAAAGAACCCCCTCCTACGATGCCACTCTTCCTCCTTTTTAGCCATATGCGAGAAAATACTGTAAATTTTTGTTGTTGGAAAGTTGTTGGAAAGTAAGGTGTGACATTTTAACATGGATGAAGACATAGATTTAGGGGCTTTTTACGATCTTGTAGAACAATTGAACCAAATTCCGCCGCAACCCCCAGCAGAATTGGTCGGTATCACAGACAAAGTAGACACTGATCGTTTTTCAGAAATCATTTTCGACCATAACGTTGAAAACTATTTTCGACCTATAGAAGATGCTCTCTGGCACTATGAACAAACCTCACCTCCTACCCTTTCACAGCAAAATGGTTCTCAATCCTCCTCTGCCGATGGTGTTTTATCATCATTTTTATCATTTAGACGAGCCGGTTCCCCCGCAGCAACTTGGAGGGAATTTGGGTCAGGAAACTGAACCGACCGCAGGTCCCTCCTCAGCAGTAAATGAAAATGAGCAGGTAGATAGCCTGAGAGGCCTTGACCCAGCTGTTGAATTTTTCGGGCCAGTTTTTCCAGCGTACTAAAACCTGTTTTTCACCTCGTACCTTGACGGTACGTCGTCTCAGAATTTTCTCCACCTGATACAGCTTGTCTTTAGCCAATTTTACTTTTTGCAGCTCTGCCTCGTAAAATGATCCCTCGATAGGTTCTCCGTCGTAATCTTTGAGTCTGTATACAGGGGGAAAGCGGGGAATGCAATCGGATATCGTAAACACTTCGTCCATAAAACTCTGTTCATATTTTTTATCAAACACTCCTCTCAACTTAGATATTCTGACGAGATCTGCCTTCTTAAAACTCATCTTTCATTTATCCTTGTGATGGACGGGAAATGTACCGCACAGGTTTTGAAACACTTAAAAGGTGTTCTTCGACGTCACCTGCATAGGCGTCATTTTTATACTTTTGTGATAGCTGTGGTTATAGCTTTTCACCATGTCTTGTAAAATGTTGAGGTATCGGGTGTTTTTAGTCGTAAAATATCTCCACATTCTAGTTTTTAGCGTGCGATTAAATCTTTCAATCACAGAAGCCTTTAGATCGCTGGCTGTGGCAAAATGCACAATACCGTGTTTCTTCATCAAAGCCTCAAAACTCTTGTTAAAAAACTCTTTACCGGCGTCTGTTTGCAACTTTTCCAGCATCTGACTGTCTTTTAAGACGGACTCAAAGGCCCTAACCACCTCGGCTGCGTTTTTTTTCTTCAAGACACGTACGTAAGCCCTTTTTGAAAATACGTCTATGACCGTTAATAAATAATTAAACCCATTGTTATGTTCTGCCAAGGCTTGCATGTCACAAAGGTCAGCTTGAAATTGGTTTAAAGGCCTAGGGACAAACACTCTGTTTCTGGTAAAATGTGTTCTGGCAGGTTTATGCAGAGTATAGGCGTCCTGCTCTGATAAAAAATCTTTGACGTTTTCAAGTTTGACTTTCTTGCCCGTTTCATCTCAGTATACATTTTTTTTTTTGTTTGTTTAAAGACAAAACTAACATTTGATCATCTTTAAGGCTTGGTCTAATATGGAACGATATAGAGCATTGTGAATAGTATAGTGTAATCTTTTTTCAATTCAGTCGCGATATTCACAGACACATCGTTTTGCAGATAAAAACACGCCACGTCGACAAACAAGGCATACAGGATGAACAAATGACAAACTTTTATATCGGCTGTATCTTTGCTCCATTCTGTCACAATTTTTCCAAAGGTGTCTGACAAGCAAGATTCACTTATACACAGGGTGCGCTGTACAATCAGTTCCCAGGATAAAGTATGGGCTTGTACTTTAGCAAAAATGTTTTCCAGTTGTCCGATTTCAACATCTCTGATAAAATTGTCAGTATGCAGCACTTTAAAACTCTGTTTTTCATGGTCAGTTCCAAAAGATCTTAACTGACAAACAACATCACATTCCTCTACATAGCTAACAAGTTTTATCCAGTAATTACCCATGTTATTGATCTTTGTCCCAACAGTCCATCACTCGAAGCTGGCCTATTTTCACCACATCCTCCCCAATCAGGTTTTCGTACGTCGTGGATAGCATCGTAGATCTTCCTCGTTGATTTTAGTTTGTGTAAAAGCATCTCTGCAACTGTTTTGACTCTGACCTCGTCCACTTGGATGTTGCACATGCGCAACAGACGTTGAATGGTAGGAATGAATTGGGGGGTCCGGAGTCTTTGTATTAGCCGGTAAAAGCGGGTCGAATAGAAATCATCCTCGAGTACTTCCAAACACTCGTGTTGTCTCTGGCTGGGGTGGTTGGTCAGGCAGGCGTTGCAGGTGTCTTTCCAGTAGTTGCCCAGAGTAATGTTGAGCAGATGGAGCACAGTGGGTTTTACAGCGTTGATGAACATGGAAGACACCCATCCATCGACTTCATCTTCCTCAGGACTTGCTGCTCCCGGAGGCGATGCGGGAGAGGAAGTAGGTCTGGCGAAGGTTTTCGCTCCCAAAAGGTCGTTAGACTGGTCTGGTGCAGGTTCCGTCCGGTACTCTCCATTTTTTTTACCTGTTGTTTGATGTATGGCTGCATCAGGGTGTTTCCGTAGGTCGAGGTTTGACTGTGTCGGACCGTTCCCCAATGGGTACTCCTTATATTGCGTAGTTAGGGTTAGGGAGGCGTGGCTAGGGTTAGGGAGGCGACAGCTGCGGAAGGGAGAGGTGAATCTTTCAGCTTCTTCTTCCATCTTTTCAGACCAAGCAGCGACCGGCAGGTCTAACAATGTCCAAAATACACCGCAATCAGAATTAAAACACTCCAAGACGAAATGCTCTACAGCTTCCTTTTCCCCGGACCTGCGGAGGCTGATGTGGAAGAACCATTGACCAGAGGGTGAAGTTTTCGTCTGCCATACAGCGCAAGTAACAATTTTTCTCTGAGCTTCCTCATCCTCTGTGTCGAAAGATTCCAATCTTGCGCATTTAGCGGGTGTAGCGACGGTTTGCTCTTCATCCGTCGTCTCCTTACTCCCCTGGAGATGATGCATCACCAGTTTCAGCACTCCCCAGTTGTTGGAAGTCAGCATAGATATGGCGGTCACAGGCCCCAATGTTTCACCTTCATCCAGTTGATAAAAACAAAGATCGCCCGTTTCATACTTGAACACATTCGCGCAGACCGTAGGGCTCTAAAGACCATTCTTCTTGCAGAGACTCGGGCGGAGGCACCTGAGTTCTACTCAAATAGAAGATGCGTTTCTTCGGAGCATCCGTTACTGAGGTTAATTCTTGATAGATTGTGACGGGTGTCTCGCTAATGAGCGCCAGAGCGGGTCTTAGACATTTTAGAGTCTTCCATTGTTGTTTTTCTGTCTCTCCTTCTCTCCAACAAGACCGAATCTGTTTTAAACGTAACAGTTAAACGGGGGTTAATAAAAGGGCTGAGAAGGGGGACGGACCAGAGGAGGGGCAAAACGAGGGGCCCTAATTAAAAAAGAGTGGGAATTACGGCGATAACATAACACGATTTGATTGGACAAGGCGGGGTTTCAGGGGGCCGGAACTATGAGGGTGGGACTTCTGGTAGTAAATGGTGCAATTTGATTGGATGGGGCGGGACTTACGGGGGCGGGACTTACAGTGATGGCGTGGCACGTTCTAATTGGGACCTATCAAAAATTGACAAAAGGGTGTCCCTAATCTCTCTTGTGTAATATGCTCTTCTTCTCTCCTCAGATGTTTGAAGCTGTCGTTCACCATTGCTTCCAGATTTAACTGAGAGATACGCATCCCTTCCAGAGCCTGCAACAGTTCCATCAGTGTGGGGCCCTCTGTTGCTATTACAGATATTGGCTTCAGGGGAGGGGTCAGTCTGTGCATTGGCCTTGGCTCCACATTGGCACAAATATCCATATCCAGGAGAGAATAATTTGTTTGTCCTGTTTTACTAATTTCAGGTGATTGTCCCTTTAGTTGTTGAGGTTGGGGCTGTTGAGCCGGTCAAGATAGCAGATCGCTACAAGTGGGTTCCAGTTTCAAATACCTTGGTGTCATCATAGACTCAAGTCTTTGCTTCAAAAAACAATTTAAAGTTGGGGTTGGCAAAATCTGTGCAACCTATGCAAAACCTTCCGCCTCTCGCTCTGCTGCCTCATATCACTCCGCTAAGCCCCTCCCACCAAACCCACAACGGCAGCAGAAGGAGTTGGTTCCCCTGTGAAACCTCATGCTGCATAGAGCTCGGTCTCCATGGCGTGACCCTCACCAAGACCCTGGGCCCTTTCGCTGTGACTTGTCTTCTCAAAGACCCCCCTCCAGATCTTTGCAGCTGCAGGGCAGAGCACCCCAGGCTTCAGAGGCAGCTGTAATGCCATCTAACAGCAGGATGAGAGGCTAGTACACCACACACATGCCACTGTCCCCCTCAAAGGTTCTTCCCCACTGTTTGCCATCATGCCTCATTGCCACTCGTCAATACGAGCGCCATGGCATCGAACATAATGAGCAAGAAGCTCCGTGTGGAGCCGGGACATGTTTTGGGACACACAGGTTTTGTACTATACACCACTGTAGGCAAAGGAGGTATTGGAAATCACAAGTTGCAGGATATTCTGCAGAATCTTTCACCACTTAAAATTTAATAATGCCTGTACAATCTGTATATAAAAAAGGTCTCAGGGGTCTGGATCATAAACCTAAAAGCTACCATCACTGTCATAAACTTCCTAGATATGGTCTCCTTAGCTGGGAAAATCTTAGAAAATTTCACAATTCTTGTTTAATATCCAAAATTCTTAATGGATTAGCACCTCCCCCATTTACCACATTCATCTTTCAGATAAATGTTGGGGATAGATTCATTAGATCAAGAATAAGAGGGGACATAGTTGTTCTAAGGAGGAAAACATCATCGCAGGCCAAGATTTAGGGTTAGCTAACACCTGTTGCTTTATTTGGTGACTCATTTTTATAAACATCATTGTAGGCAATCATCTTGCTCTCAATTCACATCCATCAATGAGTAAAAATAAGTAAGGCTATCTAAACAAATATTCAGAGCTTAACCCTCATCCTTTTAACATATTTAACGTAGAAGGACAAGCGACTGGGGTCCCTTGGTGGCTGTGATAACAATAATGCATCAAAACACGTACACCTATAGAATATAATTTAGTTTTGGTCTACTTACATGTATGCTACAATTAGGTCACACAAGGCCAATGCTACTTGACCATCAGAAGCGGCATGAGAGATATTACAGCCGCACATTCCGTCTTTTCCAATAATTACCTAAAAAAAATACAAGAAACACAAACCAAGCATTAGCATTACTAGGGGTGACCCCAAGGAGCCTGATTCGACAGCCAATCTCACGATCAAATCGTTGCAGTGGCTGGAAAATGTGGTTATGAAACAAAGGATCATTCCATTTGGGCTATGTGGGGGTGCTAAATGTATGATTTTACATAGAATTGCTTGGTTTCTCCCAATCATGATACATAGCTTTCACATGGCATGCTCTAAAAAGAAAAAAGACAGCGAATCCAGAGCTTTTAATCAATAATGGACAGACTCTCTCTTCTTTCCACAGGCAGTTCAAAACCAGTATCATATCTTCCAAGACGGTGGCAATTATTAAAAACGGGAGCAAAATATATATATATATATATATATATATATATATATGATTTGATGATCAGTCGACAACAGGCAAGACTTGACCAATCACATTCGACTATGTACATTTTTAGTACAGTACTTTACTGTTAGTGGAAATAGACAAACATATCCCATGACTCGTGATATTACCAGCTGCTTTTCTGCCAATCAGGGGCTTAACCAGGAGGGAGTAAATTGAGAAAAGCTCACACTATCCCAACCAAACAGTAGCTGTCGCTAGTGCAGCGACAAGGACCTGATCATTCCCCAGCTTTAACACCTGCAAACACTACCTGCCTGATCCCTGTTTGGTTTTGTTCCACTGTCCGACAAGTATCATATTTTGATATGTATGATTTGATCTGGTGGTTCAAACCAGTACACACACTCTCTTGCCCCCCATAGGCAGCTATCATCATCGAGGTGAGAGTGTATTGGGTGGGGGATCTCTCCACGCATCAGGGATAGAGCATATTCACCTATGAAGACAATGCCATCTTGGTAGGTCAACTCCTTTTACATATATATACACACATATATATATTTACATATATATATATAGTACATATAAAGTGTGTGTGTACTTTTACAGTATACTCATATTTGTCAAAATAAACTAAACCAAAGTTGAGTGAAGGTTTTGCTTTCCCTTCAGTTGGCTCAAAAAACAAGACACTATAAACTATACAATTAATACAGGCACAATAATGTATGATATTGCTGAGTGAAGTTTAGAAAGAACGAAGAAGACAGACATCAGTCAAATCATAGATATAAAACAGTAGATGTGACATATAATAATAACTTGCCATTCCGGGATGGAACCATATGGCAGCCATCTTACCTGGGTCCAGTTTTAAAACTTGCTGTAATTGGAACCTATGGGGAAATAGGCTTATGTTGTCTTTATAATCCTTATATGTTTCTACCTGCCTGTCTAGAATGAACCAAAAAAACAAAGATTCTGGTAGAAATTTGATTATTATACCTCAAAGAGAACAAATCATGCTTTCAGTCATGAAGATAATCTCATAATTTATATTGCAGATGCACTTATATTACTAAGTTTGTATTACTACAAACAATGATTTTATTTTTTCAATTTTGTCTGAACTTAATATGTTAGAACTGTCTTTGGTATTCTGAATGGCTAATGTATTACATTAAGCAATATCTTTTATGTAGAAATCCTAAATAGATTCAGTATTATGGCCTCAGAAACACGAGAGAAACACACCTACTTTAATTAATATATTTATTAATGTCATAAATTGTACATAAAGAAAAGATATATTCTCTCTCTCTCTCTCTCTCTCTCTCTCACACACACACACACACACACACACCGGGTTTGTTTAGATAAGAGGAGAGGTTGGAGAGCCTTGCTAACTGTAAATGAGGAGTTATTTTTGTTGATAAAGTTTAGTTTTGAAAGATTTACTTTGTGCTGTAATGTTAATGCCTTCAGCAGAACTCCTGATGGACTCATCGCAGTTGTTTTTTATTCTCATGGCAAGGTAACGTTATGGACATTATTTACGATGATAATGCAGAGAAATCGCGGGAATTTTGCAAAACTGCAAGCTTGAGCTGAACTGGAGTACAAATCCCCGACTGGATTACTTTACCTGATCAAAACATGGATTATTTTTTATTTGCTTTACTGAAAGGAAAAGCATGTAAAGGCATGATGTAAGCTAAACAAGTGATGACAGATTGCAGGATTCAAGGCGGCTATTTTTGGGTAAGCTAAATGTGGGGAACATGTAACGTTAAGTGCAACTCCTCGGCCTCGAATAACAATGTTGGCTGACTGTGTGGTTGGTTAGTGTTCCGTGTTGCTGTCAAGGACGTGGCTAACGTTACTGATGTGTTGATTTGCCTGGCGATTTATTAAATGGGAATTACGAGTGAAGACGAGCGCTTTTCATTAACATGTTGTGTTTACTTTAACGTTACACTTTATTGGCATGGCTTAGCGGTCAAATGTTAGGGTAATATTAATAACTTTGTTATAACGTTAACGTTACATTTGAGCTCTAAATTAGTGTAGCTAACATTAAAACAATGTTTGCTGGTTATAACTTAACTGTTTAACTTACCGATCAATGCTGTTGAGAGCTAGCAATCAGCATCTTAGAACTCAGCTGGTCCATTACTTGGTGGCTAACGGTAAAGTTACCTAGTTTACTAACTTTTTGTAGTTTTAGTTGACCCATATGTAAAAAATAAATCTCTCACTGATGTGTGGAGTGATGCCAGCCTCCCTGGTCTCTTTGGTCCTTTAAGTAAAGCAATTAAATGCTGCACAGCTGACAAACATAGTTGCTGCCCATAGGTGGTGATTGTAAACAATACCCAGGTAAGATGGCGGACAGTTATGCCATGGGTTATGACGTAATGTCACATCTACTGTTTTACAGTTTATCTATGAGTCAAATGTAGCAGAGGACTCCATCCATTAGTAAACCAACACTGCCATCTAGTGGAAATTGCAGGATGATCCTCATCCTGTCCTCCTCCCTCTGCTGCTGTGTCATGTAAATCAAATAATGATTGTCTCACAAGGCTTACTTCTTGTTTCCAGTAGGTGGCACTATGACTATGACTGAATATTGTCATATAGATATCCTCAGACCTGTAAAATCATCCAGCATGAGAAATTTGGAGCGTATTGGATCGTGTACACTCAATTTACAAGAACTTCCTGTTTCACGGCGGGACATCAAAGTTCAACTCCATGTCACGCTTTACACAACTTTTACGCAGGTCTTTAGATTTTACAGCCCAAATATGAAGAGGATCTGATGAATTCTCTAGGAGGAGTTAATCAAAGTACGAGGCCTAAAAATTGAAATTGCATTCAAAATAACTGACTTCCGTTTTGGGGTATGGCTCCAAGAGGCTTTTTTAAAGTCTAGACATAGGCATGTGCCACCTGAATTTCATACATTTACGTCAAATTTTAAGGGGGGGGCTTTGATTTTGAAAATTTGTAGGGGGCGCTATCAAGCCCTTTTGCCACACCCATGTCCAAGACTCATATCAGATGTACATTTGTGCCACTGATGATGCATGTGCAAAGTTTGGTGAGTTTTCAAGCATCCCTAGCCCCTCAAAAAACTGCTTCCTCTTTATGGTAAAAAAATACGTTGTCATGGCAACACCGTTTGATGAAAACTCACAATCTTCACAGTGAAGCATCATCAATGTCTTAAGATTTTGCTTACCAAATTTGAGGTGGATCTGGTTAACCTGCTAGGAGATGTGATTAAACGTATAGGGCCTGTAACTTCCTGTTGTCACTAGGTGGCGCTATGACTTTGATTTAATTTTTTTCACCCCTAGATGTCTTCAGGCTGGGAATGTCATCAAACATGAGAAATATGGAAAAGGTCTGATCATATGGAGCCGAGTTACAACAGTTTCATTTTTCATGATGAAACATCAGAATTCACCGCCATGTCCTTTTATGAAAACTCACAATATTCACTGTAAAGCATCATCAAGGTCTTAAGGCTTTACTGCCCAAATTTGAGGTTGTTCTGCTTAACCCACTAGGAGTAGCATGGCAGACTATAAAACGTGTCATTTCCTGCTGCCAGTAGGTGGCGCTATGACTGTGTCTGAAAATTAGCATATAGATGCCTTCAGGCCAGGGGGGTCATGAAACATGGTAAGTTTGGGGCCTCTTGGACAATGTACAGTCCAGTTATAAAGTTGGATTCAGGGTAGGGCTCTAAGAGGCTTTTTTTAAGTCTGGACATGATACATATGCCTACCAAATTTCGTATGTCTAGGTGAAATGTGCCGCAGGGGCTAGTTCATAAAAAAATTGTAGGAGGCACTATCGAGCCATTTTGCCACACCCATGCGCGAGACCCATAAAATATCAAAATTTTCACCACTTCTGACACGTGCAAAATTTCATGAGTTTTTGAGCAGTTTTAGCCCTTCAAAGATGCAATTCATTTGGACAAATAATAACAATAATAATAATAATAATAATAATAATAATTCCTTCAGTTACAATAGGGTCCTCGCACGACTTCGTGCTCGGGCCATAATAATAATAATAATAATAATTCCTTCAGTTACAATAGGGTCCTCGCACAACTTCGTGCTTGGGCCCTAATATAATAATAATAATAATAATAATTCCTTCAGATACAATAGGGTCCTCGCACGACTTCATGCTCGGGCCCTAATTAGTGAGAGAGAAAGAAAGAGAGAGGAGAGAGAGTGAAAAAAGTGAGAGATGGATGGAGGGAGAGAGCCTTTCAAACCTCTTTTCCTCCTGTTCTCTGTGATCAAAAACACTGTTTTAATGCAGCCAAACAATATAACAATCAAGTTGACACCCGAGAATTGCCAACACTGCCTGAGAGAGAGAACGTGTCTCTACTGTGGCTGAAAGCAAATCTGTAATCCCTCTCTACATCCAAAACTGAGGCCATGGAGAAATCCATTCAGAGCTAATTTGCAGCTGGCATCATCCGACCAACATCCTACACTGCCGGTGCCAGCTTTTTCTTCACTGAAAGGAAAGACAAGACGCTGCATCCACTGACCGACTGCTTGGTATGTCCTCTGTTCCGAAAACTGACCAGGTAAACTGAATTCGCCTGATCTGTGTTTGAGTCCTGCATTTGAGTCCACATATCTGGGAACAGAACTGTTACACCCCCGCCCCCACACTCTGGGGTTGTTTCTGTTGGGACAGGTGCTTTACTTTAAATAGAATTTTAAACAGTCACCGATTATTCAGCCATTTGGTGAAGATTTGAACATTTTATTTTGATTGATTTGATTGATTTTATTGGATTGACTTCAATCCAATAAAATCAATAAAATTGGGCTGTGCCATCTAAAGACCTAAAGCTTGAGTAGAATCTGAACGGCGTGTTTCGCCGTCAAACAGAAAGTGGTTTATAACTGGACTGTACATTGTCCAAGAGGCCCCAAACTTACCATGTTTCATGACATCCCCAGCCTGAGGGCATCTATATGCTAATTTTCAGTCACAGTCATAGCGCCACTTACTGGCAGCAGGAAATGACACGTTTTATATAGTCTGCCATGCTACTCCTAGTTGGTTGAGCAGAACAACCTCAAATTTGGGCAGTAAAGCCTTAAGACCTTGATGATGCTTTACAGTGAATATTTTGAGTTTTCATTGAAGGACGTGGCGGTGAATTCTGATGTTTCATCATGAAAAATGAAACTGTGATGAATGAAACCTTTTCAATATTTCTCACATTTGATGGGATTCCTGGCTTAAAAAACTAGACTGTCTAGACTTAAAAAAAAGCTTCTTGGAGCCATATCCTAAAATGCACAGGAAGTCAGTTATTGAATACATTTTGAATTTTTAGTGGAATTTTTGCCATTTCTAGGCCTCGTACTTTAACGAACTTCTAGAGAATTTATTGGATCCTCTTCAAATTTGGGCTGTGCGATCTAAAGATCTTCACCATGAAAAAATGTTGTTTCGTTGAACGGCGTGTCCGTCGTGTTTTATGTGTGGATGATATCATCCTGCAATTATTTTATTGTCCACTAGATGGCAGTGTTGGTTTACTAATGGATGGACTCCTCTGCTACAGAGCATCTGACTGATGTCTGTCTTCATTCTTTCTAAACTTCACTCAGCAATATTATAAGGCAGATACATTATTGCGCCTATATTAATTGTATAGTTTATAGTGTCTTGTTTTTTGAGGCAACTGAAGGGAAAGCAAAACCTTCACTCAACTTTGGTTTAGTTTATTTTGACAAATATGAGTACACTGTAAAAGTGCACACACACACACACTTGTGGAATATGAATATGAAAAAAAATCTCTGCTCTGCTGTCGGCTCTGCATGTGTGTGTCTGTCCTCTTAACTATCTTTGAGAGGACTGAGAACCAGTGCGACCACAGATGACAGTGAAACATGATAGAGAACTCTCAGTACAACTTCTTTTCTTCTCATTCAACTAACACGCTTTGAAAAACACTTGGGCGGTGCACTAAAGTGTTATAGTGTTAGGGATAACCCTAATTACTTTATTTTGTATGGGCGCTGAGATGAATTATCTATTTATTAAACAGCCCAACAACCAGCCCGGCCCGCTGGGAATCTTCCCGTTTCTCCCGGTTAACCTCTCCGTGCCTGGTGTCCAGTCATGAAGCAGCAGATGCTGCACGCCCCGATGTGCGCAGATGTGCGAGTGCCCGTTCATCGCTGCTTGCAGCTTTAATTGGTCTTATTATTAGTATTACTATTATTATTATATTGGAACTATACTGTACTGTACTACTGTATGTTCAGAGCCTGGTTCAGCTCGAGGTTTCTGCCTGTTGCTCATGGTGGAAATTGTTGGGTCTCTGTAAATAATATTATAGAGTATTGTCTACACCTGCTCTATATCAAAAGTGCCCTTAGATATGAGATGTTGTGATTTGGCGATATATGAATGAAATTGAATTGAAATGAATACACCAAAAAGCTGATCACACCGATGTTACATTCAGAAGGCAACACTACAGAAGGCATGCAGTGCAGTTTACCCTTTCTGTCACAAGACCACTTTTCTTACTGTGGACAACAAATTTATTTTACATGTTCTCATTAAGTATTATGTCAGTGGTTCTTTAGTTTGACTTGCATGAGAACAGAGTTGTGCTCACCCTTGATGAGGTTGATGTAGATTTTGCTCCAGATGTCACGATGCTGGGTGGTGAGGATACCGACAGGCTCCATGTTGGTCTGTAGTGAAGAGTTGTAGATCCACTCCAACTGAACACAAAGCTCATCCACTGACAGCAGAGTCCCGTCACTCTTGTACACGTCTAGCCCAAAGAACTGAATCCAAGGGGAGGACACACATGAAACCAAGACTGGATTACCAACTGGGAAAAGCCCCAGGGCCATTTCATGCAAATAATATTTATCTAAAAGATTTTAAAATAATAAGAGTAGGCTTTTGCAGATTAACATATCACAGAGAAAATAGTATATTTATATATAGAAAAAGATTTTCTTAAAGAAACAACAATCTGGCAGATGTAGGGTAAATACTTGTCTCTGATTGGCTATTCCTAATCCTCACCTAATAGTTGTGTACTACAGTGATGTGATGCTCCTTACCTGATTGTTGTGTACTACGGTGATGTGTTTGGGGGGGGTTGAGCTCTTGGCATGGAACACCAATGAGTCTGTCTTCAGACCAGGGATACGGCAGGATGACATAATCTGCTCATACTGCTTCATACACAGTGGCTTCCCTCTAATGTACTCAACTGGTAGTATCTCACTGCAAAACAAACAATCGTTAAACATCAACTTAGCCAATTAATATAATTTACAATTTTGGCTAATGATGTCTCTGAAGCTTCCACATTCACAGATGTTTAGCACTACTTTGAGCGTTCCCTCCATCTTTGACTCAGGTTTAGCTGTGTCACCTACATAAGAGAAATTAAGAAGGCCTACACCAGTTAGAAGGTGGCACTGATTCAGTCAGTTCACAGTTTACGATCACACATGATACAGCATTTGATGCGCAAACAATATTTTTAAGAAAGTTTGAATGAAAACAAAGGAGGGATACTGGCTTTCCATAAGATGTGCAAAAACAGTTTTTAGGTTTAGCTATTTCTTCTTTATAATTTTTTAATAATAGCTTTGTGTTTAGATTTTGGAGCAAAATACAAATACTAGAAATGATCCAATCCAAAAGTGCACAGATGAGAGTGTTCTTATGAAGACAGAAAGCTAAGCTTGGTTGAACTTCTACAAACATCTTAGTTGAAAATGACAACACCATAAAAAAATAAAACAAAATCGGAATATCACTATTTTCAGGCAGCAGTTGAAACCTCTGACAGTTCATAATGTTAATGTGTATAATTTAATTGCTTCCTCTGGCATTTAATGTTTGTAAGAGAAAACAACAACTAAATTGATTAGCTTTAATTGATATTACGGTCCATTTTTCAGCTGTGCAATAGTCATATTTGTTATTATATTGTGTGACACAATAAAGCATGACACAGCAATGAATGAAACAGAATGAAAATGAATGAAAAAGATCTTGTGTGTCTGGAAAAAGGAGAATATTTTAAGCTCAGTACTCACTTGTCAATCATTGTCTTTAAATCCAGTAGAGCTGCTATGGATTTGGCAGCAAACCTAAACAGAGAATCATGTCAGTGATGTTGATTGCGGTTTTCAATCTAGTGAGTCCCTGGGACCCAGAGGTGGGTGTGTGTTTTTTGACAAATTGTAGTGTTAAACTTTAAACCGTTTGATGCCACATGGTTATATCCATGTATGTTGTAAATTTATCTGAAAACTAAACAAAAAAAATCCCAAATCTGAAAACTTTATTTGCAAGACAATGTGAGGCTCAGTAGAAGTAGGCTAGAGGCAGAGGTAGGTACAGGCAATGTAGAGGTACTCTTGGTAGACTGAGGCAGGGAGGAGGGCATCAGAGGTAGTTTTAGAAGCAGAAAATATACCTGCAATAGTTTGTTGGCCAGCAATATGTTTGAACTATTTCTTTGGTGGCATTTTAAAACATTTTCCTTTCACTGAATAATCAGTGATTATTCTGGAAAAAACAGGATCTTGCAAGATATATGCGCAGATGGTAAGAAAATGGCGGCTGGTGAAAATATATGTATATATATATATATATATTATATATATATATATATATATATATATATATGTTTTTACATTTGTTTGATTTATTTCTATGGTATCAACATGGTGCCTGGACAGTAAAGAATCGTCAACATGAATGAATAAACATTGATCAGAGTTGATCATACAGTGGCCACATGAGTTTATTTACCAATACATGATTGTTGAAATTAAATCTATGCGGCGAGGATTGGTCTAGACGATTGAGACTCTGAACACATAGGATCTCATCTGCACAAGATTGATGCGCAGAGGGTAGAAAATGGTGACTGGCGGATTTTTTTTTTTTTTTGCCAGTGAGGTTTCTTTTGTTTATTTCTATGATTTCAACACGGATTTGTTTTTCACAATGTAGCGATTATCAGGGAATAAAAAGAGTGCGTCCCCTTGATGCATCGATAGTGGGTTTACGGCATCCTTTCAGATTTTAACACGTCAGAGATACAGGACGCGTACCTGGTTATTCATTTAAATGTTAAAGAGGAACTCCAGCAATTTAGCCTTGTGCTTCCATAAAAATTAAAGGGATTTAAAAACAGATGGTAAAAATCTAAGGGCGAGATATCCTGACTTTTAGTCCCTCGTATGGGTCACTTTTTATTTCTCTCTCTTTATTTTTAACTGAGGGACACTGAACAATCATAAGCTGAAAAAATGTTTTATAAATCGAAATATTCTGTTTTGCATTGGAAACTATTTACAGTAAAGATGCTGTGTTTGAGTTTCTTGATGCATTACTGCAGTTCACTAGTGAATTACTACTTTACAACAGTAATTACACAACAGTAATACATAAACTATTTTTGCCTGTTTGTTTTTTTGTTTGTTTTTCTTCCCTACTGAACTAAGTTTGGATTGACTGCAAATCATGTGAACCTCACAACCACCCACACTGACCAATGAATTTGAACTAGGAAAATGAAGCTATATAAATTAATCTTTTATACAACATGGGTCAATGAATAATCAGTTTGGACTGGGAAACAAAACAAAAATAAAAACAGCTTTACAAATCAAAACATTGTTTTGCATTGGAAATGAAAACTAGTTATTTTTTTGTTTCTTTCAAAGACCTTCAGGCTTTTTCTTGAACTATAACTTTCTTTAATAAATGAAATGAATGACAAACTCAAAGAGCACCCATCTGAATGTATGGGTATAGTACACATCTTTGTGCAATTACTCAAACTTCCCTAAGCTGGATTTGGTGAATACCAGCTGCTGCACATGAGCTGGGAGCAGTCTGGAGTGATTGGGAGACCCAACATCTCCTGCTGTGCTAAATAGTCTCTCTGATGAGGTGTTTGTTGGGGGACAGATCAAAAACTTCATAGCCACATACGCCAGTGCTGGATGTGTAACCACGTTATTTGACCAGTGGATCTGAGCACAGTGACTCTGTGTTGCACTCTGCTAGGTAGTTATCTACTACACTACAGGAGGACAGGTGAGTTGACACAAATGTCTCAGATTTCTTTGGCAAACGATGTATAGCCCCCCAAAAGAGGCTTTTGCTGAGTGCCCTCTCTTTGCTCCATACCTGGGGACAGATCAGTAGCAGCTGCAGGCTCTCCAATCAGCTGAGTCAACTTGTGATCCACCTCAGAAACAACATCAGCCTTCAGCCTATTAAAGTCTGACTCACCAAGAAGTGACTTGGCATCCAAGAGGGTGGTATTAAAGTAGGGGCCAGGGGTCATCAAAGATTGGCTGAAAGTGTTCAACCAACAGTATCTCCAAGGATGTTGCAAGCGTGCAAGCCTTACTTACTTAATTTGTCATCAAGTTACCCAAGGAAGCTTTGAGAGCCTGCACACAAGGGATAACTGAGGACAGAGATGTAACATCCTCACAGACATTGCAGGTTGCTTCCTCAAAAGGCTGTAATATCTTTATGGCGGCCTCTTTATGCGCCATTGGTGGTGCGAGAACGAGCCCCCTAAATCCATCTATGTCCCCATGGCAATGATTGTCCTTTTCTGCTTTAGCAGCTGCTGGAGCATGTGGAATGTAGAATTACACCTGGTGGACACGTCATGCACCAGGGCATTAACAGGGAGGCCAATCTCCTCCTGGATTTTGTGGAGTTTCACAGTGGCCTTGTTTGAGCAATGCACAAACGCTGTGATTTTCCTGCTGATAGTGAAGGCATGGTTCACTCCTTGGCACTGTTTCAGAGCATTTGAAACTACCAAGTGCATGAAGTGAGACATGCACCTTATGTGCACAAAGCCACCATCAGTGATGGCCTTCACCATGTTTGAAGCATTGCCTGTAACAAAGAACTGCACAGAAAACTGACCATTGGCCTCATTTTGACATGCTCCAATGAGGTTCTGGCGCTGATCTAGTATATTCACTGCAGTGTGGTCCACATTGATCATGGCCATGCTGAGTAGGGCAGTGACATGTTTGTGTGTAACTGCCCCAGATCCAGTGGTCTCACATCCTACCCAATGCCCTGTGAGTGAAATGTAGGCATTAGTGCACAGACAGTCATGGAGCTGACTTTTTTTTTCTTCCGAATAATAACAAGCAACTTTGGGTAGGCTTCAGATTCGGGTACATCCCTACTATATATGCCATAGCTGTATTTACACTCCATTTTTTGTGAGGACGTGTGTGCGCCAACTAAAACGTTCTGCACATAAAACAATAAACCCTGATTTGTAGCTAAACTCAGTCAGCTTCATCAGGGGAAGGAGGAGGCCTATAGAAGTGGGGACAGAATCCTGTACAACCAGGCCAGACACACTGACAAAGGTGATCAAAGTAGCAAAGATAAGCTACAATGACAATCTGAAAAACAGGTTTTCAGCAAACTGCGTCAGCGTGGAGAGGCCTCCAGGACACCACCAGCTGCAGGACATTACCAGCTACAGGAAACCATCCCCCCACACTGTGGGGAACCATCAACTGGCCAATGACCTGAATGTGTGCTACTGTAAGTTTGAGAAGGCAACATTTACACCCCTTACCTGGTCCGACTCAGACATCACACAACCAACGGCACTCTGCTGGACACCCTGCAGTGTGCCTACTCGGCAAACAGGTCAATGGATGATACAGTCAACGTGGGACTGCATCCTGCAACACATCTACTCCCCTGGGACATCCTGTTTATGGACTTCAGATCAGCATTCAACACCATTATCCCAGAAGTCATCCACTTCAGCCTCCACCTGTCAGTGGATCACTAACTTGTGGAAAAAACACATCCAGCACCTGGGCAATCAGGACTGGTGCTCCCCACTGCTCTTCTCCCCTTACACAAACAACTGCACTTCAGGACACCTATCTGTTCAACTCCTGAAGTTTGCAGACGACACAACGGTCACCTCTGGTGCAGTCAGAACAACCTGGAGTTGAACATGTTCAAAACTGTGGAGATGACAGTGGACCTCTGGAGGAGCCCCCCAACACTGCCCCCCATCACCATCCTCAACAGCACTGTGGAAACTTTCAGGTTTCTGGGATAAACAATCTCCTAGGACCTAAAGTGGGTGTCAAACATCGACTCCATAATCAAAGGATTTACTTCCTGCGCCAGCTCAGGACTATACGGACAGTAAGGACTCCAGAAAATATAACTCGTGCCAAGCTGCCCTCCATTCAGGACTTGTACATGTCCAGAGTCAGGAAACATCACTGCAGACCCATCACACCCTGGATGCCACAACCTGTTCCAACCTCTCCCTTCTGGTAGGAGCTACAGAACACTGTATGCCAAAACAACTAGACACAAGAACAGTTTCTTAAACATTTTGTAATTGTATGGGACGATGTGGCATTTCACCATCTCTTCCAGTCACAGAGTGCTTTACAGCCCATCCCAGGATGGTGTCACTTTTCCTTCCACCTTACTCTCCATTCCTCAACCCCACAGAGGAATTCTTCTCCTCATGGAGGTGAAACGTTTATGACCACCCACCAAATGATCAGATGTCCCTCTTGGACGCCCCCCATAGACACATACACAAAATGTACATTATGTAATGTGTAGTGTGTGTGTGTGTGTGTGTGTGTGTTTAGGGAAGAGACAACAAATACAAGAAAATAAAAATGAGTGATTATGGCAGCAACAATGAAATGCCATTCACTGTGGAGACAAGACCTTTTTGAACCAGAGTACACAGAAGAAGAACTTTTGCATATAGAGACTGTTAACGGGCCAAAAGAGAGAGAGGGGAAACTTCTGTGGAAACTGCTACCCCGTCCACAGCAGTACATTGCTTAGCTTCCGGTAATCCTGCCTGCTTCTCCAAACTGTGGGTGTGTCGACCACCATCTACTGTAGGTAATACACTGACTATTGATACCTCATACAGCCACACTTCAAAAAATCTGACCTAACCCTTTAAGACATCTAAGATCTGACCAAACCTCTGAATGCATGCATTTAGTGCAACATACACCACACCTGCCTGTACATGTAATCTCATATGCACACATATGCCACATCAACACACTACACCTTACAGTTTGATAGATATAGAGCCGTATGTATAGGTACGCATTGTAAGTGGAGCGCATGTTACATTTGGTGCACTGCAGCAAACACCTACACACCAACACGTCTAACCTAGAACTTCTATCAAGAAAGCTCATTGTGTTTTCACCACTATTCCACCAGGAGGCATTTGACTTTTTTTGTGAAATTTGCTTGCTCCCGTGTAGCGAACGGCCACAGTGCATATGCAACCACACACCTGTACTGGGAAACACAGTTGTCCACCGCTCTGGAGATAATAGTGGGCAATAGTGAGTTCCATTATATATTATATAGTGGGGTACACTCTCGTCATCTGCTCGACATGCCCAGCAAAATTTAATTAAGGTGGTTATAGTTATTGTTGGTCCCTAACTTCATAATGTGCACGGTTTTGTGTTGGTTTGTCATTTGCATTTGCTGCAGCACACCAAATGTTGATGTGGCTTTTGCTACAGCTCACCAAAGTACACGTATACACATATACATGAATATATGCACTTTAGCCGTAAAGTGAAGTGAAGGTGAAGGTGTGTGTGTGTGTGTGTGTTTACCTTATTTGTCCCTGTTTATCTCTGAAGTCCATTTGTGGAAAGTGTGTCGACATGTTTGAATGAATAACCACAGGGAGCCGTGAGGTGAGATTATCATGCTTCTCATAATGGTCTGATAACTACAAACAGTTAAAAACAATAAGTGGCACACACATACAGACACAGACAGATGAAGTTCATTAAAAGGACAGAAGGGACTAAGTCATTTGAGTTTGTAAAGAAGCTGTTTCATTGTGCCTTTACTTCATGTAAAATGTTTCTGGACAGAAGAACATTTCTTCTCCCAAATTAAGGGTAACATTGCACAAAATGCCTGAATGAATGATGGCTACCAGACAAAGTGAAATTTGGTTCCTCAAATTAAAAAACATTAAAAATATTTAAAAAATAAAAAGCTTGTAAAAGTTTACATCTGCCCATATAATGTTGACATTATTTACAATGAATGTCACACCCCAAAGACTTCGTGGAGTTTTTCAGTACCGTCACTGTTTTGGGTTCGAAATTGTTGAGAGTGATGATGCATTAAGGAAGCTGAAGAAAGATTCAATCCAAGATGCTCAATTATACTAATAAAATACAGGCCTATAACTAAATCTTAATCTTGGAAAGAAATATAGAACAATAAATATTAATTAACATATTTGATTATTTTGTAGCCAAACTAAAGGAACAGGGGTGGCTTGTTTACATTAAACTTGAATTTGAACTTGACTTGTAATCATTGCTGTAGCTGGCACTCTGGCCCCTCTCACTCCGTCCGTCTCTCCACCAATTGTGGAGGCTTGTTTAGGCCTATTTCGTGCATCTTATTCCATCTCGTTTTTCATCTCGTGTAAAGGTTTCATTTGGTTCACTTCATTTTGGATTGGTGGTCCTAAATAATGTAATATTATAACTTTATCAGAAAGACACTTTTTTTTCAAAGTAAACGCTGTAAAGTCAAAATCATTAAATTTTCATTTGATCAAGATAAGTATGATTTATTTTCTAAACTTGAAGATCTTATAGAAATCCCACCTCAACTATGAGTTCTCCTTCACTGGCAGAATGTGTCTAAAGGTCTGTCCCAGGAGCTGAGTGCATAATGAGTTGCTGATTTAGTAAATCAGGGGCTAAATAAATGCAGAATGTGTGATGAGGTCACTCCCATTGTCTCAGTAAATGTGTTGGTGTTGTTGTCGAGCTCACCCAGTTCTCAGTGTTGCGTGCTTTCCTCTCCAGGCCTCTCTGCAGTCTCTCTCCGACCCCTCCTGCTTTCTGAAACTCTTCCACCAGCTCTTTTGTGCGCTTCAGCTCGTCCACCTCCACGATGGGCTCTAGGATGCTGAGGTAGAGCTCACAGATCTTGTGCAGAGGGGTGACAGGCACACTGGGCAGTCGTTTCTGCTGGGTCAGGGTTCTGCCAGCAACCAAAGTTGCTGATACAGGTCTCACCAAGTGACAGTGCATCACCATCCCCACCTTTACCTGACAGATACAAGAATGTACTCAAATAAATGTATGTATTTTATGTAATAATAACTTCTTGCTGTGAAATAATGACAGCTTTTTCATCTTGACTAGACAAGTAAGGTCTTACTCTAAGTTCTTCAGTTACAATGATCATAAGAGTATTACAATAAATTCTGCAAGCAGAAGAAGAAGAACAAGAAGAAATAAATATAACACAAACGATTAATTAATAAAATTTAACAGAACAGTTAAGGAGGTTAAGAGCAATAATTCAAAGTTTAATAGTTTAATATAAAATATAAATGTTAACATCTAAGACATATAGAAGAATACAGGGTAAGAAACACTAGTTTTATGCAAGGATAAACAAATATTTGTACCCACATGATGTTATCTAGCTATTGTAATTTCAGTAAGCTACATTATGTACATTGTAAACAGGCAGAATCAACCAGACATTTGTTACTTACCAGAGCTCTGCTGCAAATTCTCAACATTGTGCTTTCAGAGAAACTCCCACAGACTGAGGCCAGACACTATTTACCTATTTCACTGTGTTTTAGGGATACAGATTGGTAATATATGGAAAAGGAAAGCTTCTGCTATATTAGAGATGTTGGTAACCACAGCTCTGCTGTCAGCACTCAGAGACTATCTGACAAGAATTGAAAATAAAAACTGGTGAAGGCTTGTTTGTACTGGACTGTAATGATGTCACAAACTGTCAAACTGGATGTTCTTCCTAAAGCAAATTTGTCTTTCCACACTTTGTATAAGGTAAGTAGACAAACTGTTGGTCAAACAAACAATGCAAACAGACAGAATCATACACCATGAAATCATCAAACCTGTCAGTCTCTGCAGAGGTGTCTTAACAGAATTTTATATATTTCACCAAAAATGTATGCCTTTTATTAAGGCATTATTATATCATTATTGTGTGTAAATATTCTGTCACCAATTTACAATTTACAACAGGCCTGTAGTAAACTACACTAATACTCCCACATTCCAGGATAAATTCTGCAAGCAGAAGAAGAAGAACAAGAAGAAATAAATATAACACAAACGATTAATTAATAAAATTTAACAGAACAGTTAAGGAGGTTAAGAGCAATAATTCAAAGTTTAATAGTTTAATATAAAATATAAATGTTAACATCTAAGACATATAGAAGAATACAGGGTAAGAAACACTAGTTTTATGCAAGGATAAACAAATATTTGTACCCACATGATGTCATCTAGCTATTGTAATTTCAGTAAGCTACATTATGTACATTGTAAACAGGCAGAATCAACCAGACATTTGTTACTTACCAGAGCTCTGCTGCAAATTCTCAACATTGTGCTTTCAGAGAAACTCCCACAGACTGAGGCCAGACACTATTTACCTATTTCACTGTGTTTTAGGGATACAGATTGGTAATATATGGAAAAGGAAAGCTTCTGCTATATGAGAGATGTTGGTAACCACAGCTCTGCTGTCAGCACTCAGAGACTATCTGACATCAATTGAAAATAAAAACTGGTGAAGGCTTGTTTGTACTGGACTGTAATGATGTCACAAACTGTCAAACTGGATGTTCTTCCTAAAGCAAATTTGTCTTTCCACACTTTGTATAAGGTAAGTAGACAAACTGTTGGTCAAACAAACAATGCAAACAGACAGAATGAAATCATCAAACCTGTCAGTCTCTGCAGAGGTGTCTTAACAGAATGTTATATATTTCACCAAAAATGTATGCCTTTTATTAAGGCATTATTATATCATTATTGTGTGTAAATATTCTGTCACCAATTTACAATTTACAACAGGCCTGTAGTAAACTACACCAATACTCCCACATTCCAGGATATGGGCTGAAGATTCAACACTCTGAACTCTTAACACAAGAACAAAGGGACTGACTTTGCCATGCTGAAGTAAATGTATATGAATACATATGTTATATTTAACTAACCCTCTAAAAGTTACTGAAGGTACAGAACTTTAACATGTTTAACATGCTGATTTTGATGCAGGTAAAACAGAAACTGAACCAACAGGAATGGTTTACACCTATCCACTAATACAGATAAAGTTAAAGAATGGGATGTCTGGTTTTGTTTGATAGCTAATGAAACAGGAAATGTGAATATGCATTTACATAACAGGTAAATTGATCATAGCTTGTAATGAAATAAGATTTAATTTGAAATGTCTGATACAATCTCAGATGTGCAGATGTGTCTGTGTGGGTGTTAGCCCCCTTCTTCTGCATCTCCCCCTCCTCTTCTACATTCCTTTAGCAGAGATCAGAGCTGGATGACCTGTAGTAATTCTATTTTACTTATTTCATTTGCTATACCTATGGAGATACATATATGTGGATATACATATGAAGCACAGCGTAAGCCATCTTCCTCCTAAACACCAGAAGGAAAAGGTAGATGTTGTTTTTAACTTATTTTCTATTAATGAATTGTTTTTCTCATTAACTTATTAACAAATTGTATAATTTATCCGCGGTCTTGGTGTTGTGTCTGTATGTCTTGTGTTTCATGTGTGCTAAATGTATTCCCGTTGTTGCATACTAAATCACCCCACTGGGGGACAAATAAAGTGATTGATTGATCTTCTTTACAAAAACACAACTGTATAACTTTATTCATTGGAAACTGGATCATAATTTACAGAGAAAATATTTTCTGATTTTCCCTGATGTCTGGTTGCTCTGCCTCAACTCTCTGTGATTTACGAGTTTCCTGATGGATATAGCTTTACTTGTTGCTAAAGTAATCAACCACTAACTGCAGCTGCCATTAGGTAATTAGCTCTGTTAGCTGTGGAGCTAAATAAAGCTTTATTAGCTTCATTAAAAATCTCCTCCTCCCGGCGGTGCAAAGCTCCTGTGCTAGTGGTGTAGACACCATTACTACCCTGGTGCTCCGAGCTCCCTGTCCGGGCAGGGTCAACTAGCGTTACTATGACCACTAGTTATACTGCTAACTGAGCTAACCCAACCAAGTGGGGGTGTGTGAAGATGTTATCATTCCTCTGCCTGCTGACGGAGAGAGAAACCTCAGATTCAAGCCGAATTGCAACGTGGGATGGAAATCGCCCCAAAAATGCTTCAGACCGGCGGCTCAAGCCGAGTCGTCACATGGGGACAAGCACACCCGAGGAGGTCCGAAAGCTCAAGAATGGGTCCACATGAGAAACGCCATCCTCCTCCCCTCCAGAGCCACTTCTCCCCTGGCTATCTGAAGCACCAGGTGAAACTTTACTTTTCCTGTGATATTGGGGTTGATGCTATAGATTACCTAAAGTAATTTAGCGTTAGATCAAGAATAGAATCTCCCTTTAATATAATCATAATAGTATATATTATAGTATTATGGTGAAGTATTTCACTCTGCTTCCTTGCTGAACGATGCATTAAGGTGATTTCACTGGTCAATATTACCAGTTAAAGTTACCCACTTAGTGGTTTCCTGTGTTAACACAGCTTGCCAAGGTAATCATTCACTGCGTCCTGTGAATCCTCATTTCATGCATTAATTGTCCTCTTCCTAAACTTCAAGCATGCCTTAAGGACATAAAACCCTGGATGTACTTGGCCCCAAACACCTCCCAAACACATTATCTAAAGATATAGTCACGCTAGATGGCATTGCCCTGGCCTCCAGCGCCACCATAAGGAATCTCTAAGTTATATTGATCAGGATATGTCCTTTAACTCCTACATGAAACAAACTTCAAGGACTGCCTTTTTTCACCTAACATTGCAAAAATCAGGCACATCCAAATGATGCACAAAAACTAGTAAAGCCACAGCCGGGAGGCATACACCCTGTAGAGTCTGGATATCGAGGCTGATGACCGCCCACCCATGCTCATGGTGGGAATTGTTGGGTCTCTGTAAATAATATCATAGAGTACGGTCTAGCCCTGCTCTATGTAGTGGTATTAGTCTCACACAGCGGCACCAAATATGTATGCAAAGAACATAATACATAGGTCTCAATACAAATAGGTACAAAATGAAGTAGAGATATGATACTTCAGCTATCAAGTAATCAATATTTATACTAGATAACAGTATTTAACTTGCATTAAATTCACCTCGGGGCACCAGCCTTGAAAAAGGGAAAAAGATAGCCAATTAATTAATTCAGTCTTAGTCTTTATAAATGAAAGGTTTATTAAATTACTAACTACACATATAACTATAACTACTCGACATACAAATAAATGAATAAATGCAACCACGAATAAATCCATTGAATACAGCAATGAACAATTAATAAATGCATGAATTAAATTATGAATAACAGACAATGAATGCATAAAATGAGGACCATTTTATACCAGATGATGCAGTGAATGATTATTTTGGCAATCTGTGTTAATTTGTGTAAACATAGGAAACCACTAAGTGGATAAAACCTCAATATTGACCATTGAATTTACCTTAATGCACCATTCAGCAGCTGAGAGGTTATTGGGAAGCAGAGTGAAATACTTTACAATTGCATCCAAAGTTGGCTGGATGAAGCAAAGGGTCTTCAGCATATTCTGTGTGGCTCGGATGCTGCTGACGGAAAATCTTCTGGGCCCACCTCTGCTTAGGCAAATGGTCAGGCATTAAAGGCAAAGCCAAGCGCAGGTCTGTGAGAAAGAAAAAAAATGATGTGAAGAAATATATATTAAAACCTCAACTGAAGGACAAGGCAGATAAGGGCAACAAGTGCAAAAGAGCAAGAGCAGTAAAACGAAGAGAGAGAGTGATCTTTGGGTGTCTTCTTATTTTGTAGTCTTCTGTAAAAGGGGTGGCAATGTCAACGGTGTAAAACTTTACTCCACCCACCTATATTCTAACCTAACTATTTTCTTTGTTCCAATTTCTCTTCTAAAGAGTTAATTTAGGGGTAGGTTAGGGGTTATTCTTTTTGGTACAGGAACAGTTTCCAATATGTAAGCCCTAAAAAATAAAAAGTTAATAATTAATGTTGTTGTGAAGAAATATATATTAAAACCTCAACTGAAGACCTGAAGAAGAGGTACGATAATAATGGGGTACAGCAGGTAAATATTTCTTACTCCAAATAAGTTAGACTTAGGGTTAGAGTTTTATTGATTTTTAAAGAGGTTAAGGTTATGGGAAATGTTGGGGATGCATTAAGATTGAAAAAATGTCCTATCCAACATAACTAACTCCCAGAGGTTAGGGTTAGGAGAAAAGTCTTGAATTATTTGAATAAAGCTGGCAACAAATTTCATAAATACTAATAAGGTTAGGGTTAGGGAATAGGGATGGGGCACATTTAGGATTAGAAAATGTACTAATCAATGTAGTCCCCTTCCAAGAGGTTAGGGTTAGGGCAGAGGCACAGAAATTAAGTCAAGGTAAGTAAGTATTGCACTAATTATGAGTAGAAAATGGAAAGGCTCAATACAAAGATTGGTGATAGATTAAGATTGACATGATGGTATTAAGCATTTGCCTGGGAAAATTACCTAATAATAATAAATTAGAAGTTAAACATAAGGAAAAAGGGTAACACACATTGTATAAATATATAGGGTGACCAAGCAGGTAGAAAAGATAGCTGAAGTCAAGGTTAGCCCCAAAATTAATTTACAATGACTGCACTCCTAAAATTAATAGGGGAAGTTCTCATAAGATTCCAGTGTTATATAAATACATGAAATGAACAAAGTCTTAGAAAGCAATGTTTGGGTAATGGACATTGCCTAGATACAAAGATTTCAGCCAGCAGGAACTGGACTGCTATCAGAGGTTCATGTTTAGGCTTTGTAGGTATTCCAGATGTTTGGCTTATGAAGGAAGTACTACAGCTACATTGTTTAACCTTACTGAGTGTCACAGCTTTAACATGCTGTCCACATTTTTCTGCTACTTATTGCCACTTTTGTTTTGTTGAACATTGTTTTCAGTTTTTTTAAGTGGTGTGTTTCAATCCAGAGAATTTACTGTGGATATCTCAGTTAAGGAAGTAGTTTGTGATGTAGTAGTAGTGATGGTTCATATTGCAACATACCGTTATGGTTATTAAATTAATCACGTGGTAATGTCTAGGGTCTGAGGTGTCTAGGGAATTTGGGATATGAGAGAAAAATAGAAGAACCTAACTGTCTGTGTTCTATTTGATACAATTACAACTTGTGTTTGTTGAGACGCATTTGCTATTCATCTAACCTCCATAACACGCACACACACACATTGACTCTTCTGACGATGAAGGGCTGACTTGTGTTTGTCCCAAGCCCATTCATCTGAGGATGGTGAAGAAGCCTCCGACAGAGCCTTCTCTGAACCCACCCTCTCCGGATAAGCACGACTTACCCGACGCTTCCTCCGACTCGGACGAAACTGACATCGAATTTGAGGAGTCCCAAGCGCCTGACTCTCCCATACCCCCGCCGACGCCTCCTCCCTCTCCTCAGGGAGAAGCAGCCCCCGAGGAAGATGAAGTCGACGGGTGGGTGTCCTCCGGGTTCATCAACGTTGTAAAAACCGCCGTGCTCCATCTGCTCAACATTACTCTGGGTAACTACCGGAAAGACGCCTGCCACGGCTGTCTGACCAACCACCCCAGCCAGAGACAACACGAGTGCTTGGAAATACTCGAGGATGATTTTTACTCGACCAACTTTTACCGGCTGATGCAAAGACTCTGGACCCCCCGATTCATTCCTACCATTCAGTGTCTGCTACACATGCGCAACATCCAAGCGGACGAGGTCAGAGTCAAAACAGTTGCAGAGACGCTTTTACATGAACTGAAATCAACGAGGAAGATCTACGAAGCTATCCACGAGATGTACGACAACCTGATCGGGGAGGATGTGGTAAAAATAGGTCAGCTTCGAGTGATGAAGGACTGTTGGGACAAAGATCAATAAAATGGGTAATTACTGGATAAAACTTGTTAGCTGTGTGGAGGATTGTGATGTTGTTTGTCAGTTAATAGATCTTTTGGAACGGGCCATTAAAAACAGAGTTTTTAAACACATCAATACGTCAGAGATGCAGAAATCGAACGACTGGAAAACATTTTTGATAAAGTACGAGCCCATGCTTCATCCTGGGAACCGATTGTACAGCGCACCCTCTGTATAAGTGAAACTTTTGGAAAAATCGTGACAGAATGGAGTAAAGATATGGTTGATATAAAAGTTTCCCATCTGTTCACCCTGTATGCCTTGTTTGTTGACGTGGTGTGTGTTTACCTGCAAAGCAATGTGTCTGTGAATATTGCGATTCAATTGAAAGAATTACACTATGCTATTCTCAATACTCTAGATTGCACCATATTAGACCAAGCCTTAAAGATGTTAAAATGTTAGTCTTCTATATTACTCTTATACTCAAAACATATGCTATCTTATGTTATGCTTATGGTTGGTAATAAAAAAAAAAAACAAATGAATACCCTTTACATTGTATTGTTTTTTAATTTGTAAACGATGGATTAATAAAGAACTGAATAAAGAAGCACCGTCGAGCCTGTGTTTTTCAGTAAAACCTCGGATACTGCTAAAGTCAAGACGATAGGATGGCGGAGAAACGTTTCATGAAAAAAGTGTATTACAACCCGGCACATCCAGGCAGCTTCGGAGGCGTAGAACGTCTCCGCGCGGCTGTGCGAGATGAAACGGGCAAGAAAGTCAATCTTGAAAACGTCAAAGATTTTTTATCGGAGCAGGATGCCTATACTCTGCATAAACCTGCCAGAACACATTTTACCCGAAACAGTGTGTTTGTCCCTAGACCTTTAAACCAATTTCAAGCCGACCTTTGTGACATGCAAGCCTTGGCAAAACATAACGACGGGTTTAATTATTTATTGACGGTCATAGACATATTTTCAAAAAAGGCTTACGTACGTGTCTTGAAGAAGAAAACCGCCGCCGAGGTGGCTAGGGACTTTGAGTCCGTCTTAAAAGACAGTCAGACTCCGGAAAAGCTGCAAACGGACGCTGGTAAAGAGTTTTTTAACAAGAGTTTTGAGGCTTTGATGAAGAAACACGGTATCGTACATTTTGCCACAGCCAGCGATCTAAAGGCTTCTGTGATTTAAAGATTTAATCGCACGCTAAAAACCAGAATGTGGAGATATTTTACGGCTAAAAACACCCGACGATACCTCGACGTCTTACAAGACATGGTGAATAGCTATAACCACAGCTATCACAAGAGTATAAAAATGACGCCTATGCAGGTGACGTCGGAGAACGCCTTTCAAGTGTTTCAAAACCTGTACGGTACTTTCCCCATCCGTCACAAGGACAAATTAAAGATGAATTTCAAGAAAGGAGATCTCGTCAGAATATCAAAGTTGAGAGGAGTGTTTGACAAAAAATATGAACAGAGTTTTACGGACGAAGTGTTTACAATATCCGACTGCATTCCCCGGTTTCCCCCCATATACAAACTCAAAGATTACGACGGAGAACCTATCGAGGGATCATTTTATGAGGCAGAGCTGCAAAAAGTAAAATTGGCTAAAGACAAGCTGTATCAGGTGGAGAAAATTCTGAGACGACGTACTGTCGGGGGTGAAAAACAGGTTTTAGTACACTGGAAAAACTGGCCCGAAAAATTCAACAGCTGGGTCAAGGCCTCTCAAGTGAAAAATGTATAAAACCTACTTTCTCTTCTCATCTGTTTCATTACACCATGGATCAAATGTCAGGCGAGGGGTTTTTAACGCTACCCTCCAACGCCAGCCTCGATGTATTTAAAAACAATACAAGTTCTAGTTTTAGGGTGGATTTAGCGCAACATATTAATTTAGAGGGCCCGTGGCAGGTAGCCTTGACTGAGATTTCATACCCGCACAGCTGGTTTAACATTCCCCAAGATGAGGCCTACTTTGAATGGAGGAGAAAACCTAACCCCGAGAATCAAGAGTCCGAGGTCCGCCGCCAAAGGTTTAGGGGAGGTTATTACACGGACCTGCCTCAGCTCGAGAAAGAGGTGGAAGCTTTTCTTAAAAAAATTGGAACCGATGTTCAGTTAAATTATAGCGTGATTCAAAAAAGATTTGAATGTCAAGCGGGTGGTCAATACCATCTACGCTTTTTTCCACCCGTGGCTTACATGCTGGGATTCAAACCGGGAGAATGGATTAAGTTCGACGTGAGACTGGCTCCCTATCCGGCGGATATAAAGTCGGGGTTCTATCAGCTTTACTGTTATAGCGACGTGGTCCGTCATCAGATGGTGGGTGACGCTTACGCTCCTCTCCTGCGCACGGTTAAAGTAGAGGGGACGTTTGGTGACATAGTCACACACTGTTTTAACCCTGCCGACTATCTACCTGTGGCAAAGAAACATATTGAAAACATTCAGATTGAGATTAAACGGATCAAAACGTCCCGGTAAACTTTACCTACGGGAAAACTATCGTGAAACTGCATTTTAGGCCTGTAAAAGCTTTGCCTTAGGGATCAATCATGGCGCAGGTGTATTTGAGATCGGATCCTCATCGTTTTGTGAGTTATTATGAAAATCAAGTCGGCGGCACTCTGCCCGGCTTTTACGGAGCACCTGTCATGTACGGCCGAGGTATAGGCTCTATATTTTCAAAATTGTTTCGTTTTGTATCCCCTCTGGTGAAAAGAGGTTTTGCCATTGCTAAACCTCATCTGAAATCGGCCGCATCCAACATTGCCTCTGACGTGATAAGTCAGACGATGGGGAAATTTGCCAAGAACCAGAGTCAAGAAGGATCAGGCGGTATAATGGTTTTGTCGCGGAGACTGAGGAAGAGGCCGCCGGGAGATCGCGTTACGGAGGGAAGTAAAAAACGCAGAAACTCAAAAAAGAGAAAATCAGTCGGAAGAAACCTACCTAAAGGAAGGAGCTCAGTCCGGAGCAGCGACATATTTTAGAAAAGAGAAACCATGGCTCTGTTACATCATAAATCCGCCGAGTGTACTATGGGGGAGCTGGATTTATTTTCAGCCCCCATGACGCAGCTTTCTATCGAAGATAAGGTCTACGTGGAAGTTTTACCTTTATCTGCCATTACCGATAGAGGCCCCATTGAGTTCTTTATCCCCGGAGACGGTGAAAAGTATTTGGATCTGAACGACACATTGTTGCACCTCAGCCTGAAAATTACCAACGCGGACGGTACCGACCTGCAGGACGGAGAGCCGGTGACACTCATCAACTATCCTCTGAATACCATTTTTAGCCAATGCGACGTTACTCTAGGAGATAGGTTGATTTCACAGTCTAGCGCCACACACCCTTACAGGGCTATGATCGAAACTCTGCTCAACTATTCAACTGATACGTTAAAAGGACAATTCAGCGCGGGCCTGTTTTACAAAGACACGGCCGGGGCTATAGACTCTATAGTGATCAATAACGGACCTAACAGAGGTCTAAATGAGAGAGGTCGGTTTACAGCTGGTTCTAGGGAGGTTCAACTGCTGGGTCCTCTCCACGGGGACATATTTTTCTGCGAGAGGCTTCTTTTGAACTCTGTAGACTTGAGAATTAAACTGACCCGCGCCAGCGATGACTATTGCCTCATGGGACCGGGCAACTCGACTTTCCGTTTAAGAATACTAGGCGCGTCTCTCTTTATGAAAAAAGTGACCGTTGCCCCGCTGTTCGTTTAGGGCATGCGTCTGCTTTAATGAGGGGTAACGCCCTATACCCTCTATCACGCATTAATGTAAAAACCTACTCCATCCCTCAGAATTCTAGAATATGTAACCAGGAGAACCTCTTTCTGGGTACCATGCCAAAGTACGTGGTTGTAGGGATGGTTAACCACGAAGCCTTCACGGGGAGAAGAGACCTGTCGCCCTTCAATTTTGCCCATAATGATGTGGAATATCTGGCCCTGTGTCAGGACGGCAGACAGGTTCCGGCCAAGGCTTTCCAACCCCAATTTAACCAGGGGACTTCTGTCAGAGAGTTTTACAACATGTTTATCGCCACTGGGAGACATCTTAAAGATTTACCTCTAAGCATCAACCGCGAGGAATTTCAGAACGGATACTCTTTATTTGTTTTTAATCTCAACCCTGGCGAAGACATCGAAGCCTTGTCCCCCGTGTCCAATGGAACTTTAAGACTGGAAATGAGATTCAGAGTTCCCTTACCGCATACCGTCACTCTCATCGTTTATGCTTGTTACGATTCCATTCTGGAGATCAACTCTAAAAGACAGGTACTGGTGGATTATTATTAAAAACAAGAAGAATGAATAATCATCAGTTGGAAGGTCTTTTGCGGCATCTGCTGGGGGATGTCTTTTGCGGTGTGTGGGCGTCTGACCAGTTACCTTTACTGAGTCGTTCGTTTAGACTCCCCTCTTACTTTATTGTAAACACGCATAAAGGACACGAACCAGGGGAACACTGGCTATCTTTAACTCTGGAGGAGGACGGTAACGCAACCTTTTTTGACTCTTTTGAAGTACCCCCAGATTTTCCCCATTACCCCTCGAGCATCTTACAGTTTTTGGAAAACCATAATGGGACTCGCCGCGTATTCTACCACAACCGTCAGCTTCAACACCCTCTGTCCACCGTGTGCGGTCAACACTGCGTATATTACCTCTGCCACCGGGCATGCTGATTATCTTTTGAACGAGTATTGTCTTTGTATCAAGATGATGTGTTAAAAAATGACCTTAAGGCGTCCAACTTTGTGAAAAAATATCAACATTGTATCAGAAATCAAAGCTCCGAATCTTTTAACCATGGGGCTTGTTCTTTACAAATGTTTAAAGAGTGTTACAACTTGTGAGATGCATGTACTCTATGTACTCTGTAGACTTTGTTTCTGCTTTTGTTTTTTAAAAAGTTGTCTGTAGCCCTTAATGTTTTCTGCTTTTTGCTTTTAAATAACACACTCATAAAAGAAAAATGTCTGTAGACTCTGAATGTGAGTAATAAACAATTTATTGAGAAAAGACAAAAAAACATTGACTCGACTCATATATATGTTATGTATAAATTAATGGGGGAAGGTTGATCCAAGATTTTCTTGTTTTACACAGTCTGGGTTTTCTTTCTGCTATGTAATCCAGCGTGGGGATAATGTTATTTTCTTTTTTACGGTCCGTGCTTTCGGAAAGACTTCTTCATCCTCTTCTTCTTCTTCCACCGGCGTAATCCATCGGGGGATAATGTTATTTTCCTTTTTACGGTCCAGTCTTTGGGGGAGACTTCTTCTTCAGGTTCAATCAGGGCTCCGTCTGTTTTG
>VMKM01003378.1:0-38382 GCA_008360985.2 Macquaria ambigua | reverse complement strand
TGTGAGTGTACTCAGTAACAGTGTGAGTGTGTACTCAGTAACAGAGTGAGTGTACTCAGTAACAGTGTGTGTGTACTCAGTAACAGTGTGTGTACTCAGTAACAGTGTGAGTGTACTCAGTAACAGTGTGTGTACTCAGTAACAGTGTGAGTGTACTCAGTAACAGTGTGAGTGTACTCAGTAACAGTGTGTGAGTGTACTCAGTAACAGTGTGTGAGTGTACTCAGTGTGTACTCAGTAACAGCGTGAGTGTACTCAGTAACAACGTGAGTGTACTCAGTAACAGTGTGTGAGTGTACTCAGTGTGTACTCAGTAACAGCGTGAGTGTACTCAGTAACAACGTGAGTGTACTCAGTAACAGTGTGAGTGTACTCAGTAAAGTGTAGTGTTGAGTATTACAGCAGTAAATGTTCTATCTGATCTCATCAGATGATTCTTCCTCATCATTCATGGAAAAGCAGGATTTTACTGTTGGAGCTCATTTTCAACTAGTTTGTATCTAATGATTCATTCTGGATTCATCTGCTGATTCTTTTCTCCATTAATTCATTGATTGATTGATTGATTGATTGATTGATCGCATTGAGCCAGAGCCCAAAGTGACTCCTTCACAACCAACAGTCCAAACCTCAACATTATTAGCAACATTAACATTATTAACATCACTCAAAGAAAAGCAGCAAATCTTCACATCTGAGAAAAATGTTTTTACAGGAAAAATGACTTTAAAGATCAAAACGGTTGTCAGATAAATGTAGTGCAGTACAAAGTACAGTATTTCCCTCTGAGGTGATCAGATGTATTGGAACATTGATCTCCAAACCTCAGCATCGCTGCTGCAGATGGTGGACCAGGTTGTCTGTTAGTTGGTGGTTCAATCCTCAGCTCCTCCTGTCCATGTGACCAAGTGCCCTTGAGCAAGGCATTGATCCCCAAATTGCTCCCCGCGCACGTGTGTGTGTGTGTGTGTGTGTGTGTGTAGCTATCTTTGTGAGAACCAGTTCGAGACCTTGGGAGTAAGGACAGACCTTCAGAGGGCTGTTTGAGGGTTCAGACCTTGTTCTAAGGTTTAGGTTAGGGTAAGGGGCTAGGGACTGCATTATGTCAATGAGTGTCCTCACAAGTATAGAAGTACAGGGTTGTGTGTGTGTGTGTGTGTGTGTGTGTGAAATGTAATGCACTACACGTCTGTTGTTACAGTATTCTGCAGGCAGATTGTCTGCATACGTGTGAAGCCGTTACTTTTTGTTCGTCCCCCCATTGATCAGAATCAATCAAACAATTCTTTCTCCCATTCAGTCTGTTTGCCGAGTATCATATTCAGATTCACACTTTGCAACACATGCCGGTGGCTTAATAAGCAGCTGCACTCAAAGCAACTAACTGACTATCTGGGCTCATTATGATTCAGGGTGCCTTATGGACGGTTTCTGCACATTCTGCCTGGATCGGCCTGAAATCTCCGCCTGCAGCGGAGCGTCGCCTGCTGCCAGATTTCAAACACAGACACTGGAAGAGTTTTTAAAGCCGCATCTCAAGAGCCGTTTAAGACAGCAGCTGCGACGAAGACGGCGCTTTGCATGGACACGGGAAGAGGGGTTGCTGAGGGGGCTGCAGCATCTCCTCATAATAAATCCCTCAGTTTATACAACCAGTTTAAACTGTTTACCCTTTTTTACTGGGATATACAGGTGTAGTACACTAGTATTTGTATTATTCATCTGTTTATAATACAAACAGATGAATAATACAAATACTAGTGTACTACACCTGTATTTGTATTATTCATCTGTTTATAATTTCTGAAATGTGTCCCAACACATATTACATATCAGACATGATGAATACGTAGCTGCAGTGCAGTCGGTTTAATCACTCACTTTTAAAACGTTCTAAAAGTGGTGGAAAATGTTGTTAATAACTATTTGATATAAATGATCCAGGCCATTCAAATTAAAGCAAAAACCACGAATGTCTTGCAGCATTTAGTGCGACGTCACTATATAAAGACTCCCGACTCTGACTTTGTCTGTTTTTAAATGAAAGAGACTGAAAAAACCCGTGTTATGTGAGCAGAAGAAGTTCACAGAGGAGGAGATTTTGTTTGCTAAAATGAAAATGTTCCTGAGTGTGAAAATTAAGCAGAGAAAGTGTAACAACCCAAACCAGATGCAGTCTGCTGGGAAATCACTTTTACAACACAATGAACAGCAAACTCTCAGACAGCTCCAGGATTAGTCTGTCATGATTTTCCTCCTCTTCATCATCCTCCCTGTTACATGCTCTCTTCACGTCCACTCTTTCATTACTGTTTCTCGTTTAAACTTCCTCTCTCTCCACTTGTCTTTGTCTCTCTCGCAGCAGCACAAACCTGAACCTCCTGCAACACTGACCTCTTTTACCTTGGTCTCCTGGCACTAATTCAATTACAGCCAACACTAGAAAAGGCAATTATAATTAACACTGATTAATGAGGTGAAGTCAGAGGATACATCAGTGATAGAGTGATTGGACAACATTAGGAGGGGACAATTACGCTGCTGCTGCTGCAGAATGAATCCCAGCCACAGTCGTTAGAGGAGGAATCAGCGCGTTGTTAGGAAAGTTAGGCCAGAGGTTAACATTCTGCTAAACGGCACTCCAAATCAAGTCGAAATCATCCTCCGCTTTATCAGAACCAACAGGCGGATATATGTGAGCAATGTGTGTAACTCAGAGCTGCATGTTTTCTACACAGTTAAGTCAATGTGCTTTAAAAATCAGTTAGAGGAAGACATGAAAACTGTGTCGACCTGCACGTACGAACATCACACAGAATCTGTTGGACTGTAGATTCGATACAGAACGTGACTGCTGACAACAACACATAAAACTGAGTCATTAAAGTCCTTATGTTCTTAACAAAAAACTTTTTCCAGTGCAAGTCAACGTTTTTCAAGTATAATTATCGTGCAGGAACATGACTTATTTCCAGCGGTGGAAGAAGTACTCAGATGGTCTACTTAAGTAAAAGTACTAATACCACAGTGTAGAAATACTCAAGTGAAAGTCCTGCATTCAAAATTTTACTTAAATAAAAGTACAAAAGTATCACCAGCTAAATATACTTAAAGTACCAAAAGTAAAAGTACTCATTATGCAGAATGGCCCATTTCAGAATAATATCTATCTATGTTATTGGATTATTATTATTGATGCATTCATGTGTAAAGGTGGAGTTCATTATTTGTTGATTATATTTTGTATTATTAATCTGAATCTGCACAGTAACTAAAATGATCAATTAAATGTAGTGGAGTAAAAGGCCCAATATTTCCCTACTCCCATTGGAGTGGAAGTATAAAGTAGCAGAAGAAGGAAGTACTCAAGTAAAGTACAAGTACCTCAAAATTGTCCTTAAGTACAGTACTTGAGTAAATGTACTTTCCACCACTGCACCAGCTGTTTAAAAGGTATGAAGTGAGTAACGTGACAGTGAAGCCTGTTTAACTGCAGTGATCAATACTGACATCTTTCATTCATAACTGAAGTCACAATTAACAGTTATCAGCTCTTTTGTTATTCTATGACTGCAGCTCAGAAACATGATCAGACTGAAAATAGAAAATCTTTCAGATGCTCAGATGTTCTGATTATAAATAAGAATATTTCCTTGGTAACCACGTCAATAATAGAAGTTTCAAATGTCAGCTATATATAATGATATGTACCTCCCTCTCTTATTTAGAGCTGGTTATTTTAATTTGCTCTTTGTATTATTATCTCCTTTTTCTATCACTTTGTGTTTATAGTCTTTATGTTGCTGAATATGATTTTTAGACTCTCCAATTAATAACCTCGTCTCACCACAGTTTCATCTTTCATCTCATGTTAAATACGCTGCCCTTGATCTGTGTGGATGCTGTTGATTGAAAAGTCACTATGAACCCTCTTTCATGTGAACACGCTCACAGCCGGATTAGAAAAACAGCGTTACAGTGAAACTATGTCACTTCTGTTAAACAGATAGAGATTAGCATACAGGACGGCTAAATGCTAACATGTACGAACATCAGTGTTGGGAAAGCTGCTTTAAACTGTAGCTCCTGAAGCTAAAAGCTGCTTTTAATTGAAGAAGATGACATAATTACATAATTTTAAAAACCTTCCACTACAGGAAAATGTAGTTAAATTTGGTGACTACTGTAGCTAGTTAGCTGGACATGCTAATGTTAGTAGCTGACTGAACGTAACAGCAGACTGTTTAATCCATTCCTTACACGTTTGCTCTTGACTCACTATCATTAAATTTCAGTGTGTCACATTATATATTGCAGTTGGGAGGACGATGACACGGCACACGGCCTACAGGTGCTCGTGGTTATCTGCTGTTTTGAGGTGAAACAGACAGAGGATTGGTGGGAACAGAGGATGTTCAGCTACATTCAGACTGGAGTCACGTGGAGCGACGTCCTTGAATTTTAAAGTGGATCTCTGACTTTGTTCCACCTGAAGAGCTGCTTGTCCTTCTACTTTATTCGTTTTTTTAACAGCTCAGTGTTGAAAATGGACCTTTGTGTGAAAATGGAGGAAGTCAAAAATGTTGTTGCTAACCTGATAGATGCTAACATGCTAACACCAACATATCAGCCTGTTTGGGATCCAATAAGACGAAACAATTAAAGCCATCAGGAGAGCGAGACCCTGTAAAAGCTCATCAAATGTGCTTCATTAGCCTGTATTAGTTTCCATGTAGTCAGAGTGTGTCCATGAACAGTGAGCTGTCAGCAGCTCCTGTCTGCAGTGCACCATGGATGTACAGACAGATATCACTGGATCACTGTGATACTGAAGAACAGTTAGAAACAGGAGGATTCTCAGGCAACGTCTGCAGCCTCTTTGTTCTCTGGTTTCTAAGTGGATTTCTGCACATTTGGTCGTTATTAATGATCTCTTCGTGAAGTGTAAGTCACACACTGAGAAGGAGTGTGATTTACCTCCTGCAGTATCTTCACCTCCCCTTCAGTCCATGTCTATTACAGAGCAGGTCCTGTCATTTCAGCAGGGTTAAAATGCAGCGTGTCAGTGTGTCTCCAGCTTATATCAAACAGTTTGATGTTCCATTTGATGTGGAAGCACAGACATTTAGGTGTATTTTTGCAGCAGCAGCCTGGTGTTGGTTGAGCAAGACTTAATTAAACTTAATCATTATCTAAGTACATGATGTTTCCAGCTGGAATCAGACTCATTTTCATTTTTTTGCATTTTCTTTAATCAGCTGGAGGCTCTTTGCTGCTGCAGAGACCGACTCTACATCCTCCTGAACAGTTTTTCAGCTGACTCTGACCTGAAGACAGCGTGCTCTCCACATCGCTTTTGTGTACTCAAGTTAATTAATTCACACAGACCTGGATCACTTTCACGTGTCAGGGACTTAAAAAGGAAAAGGCCGACTGTAGATCTGAGTAGTCACAGAGGTAACACTCAGGCCTGTGTCTTCAAACGTTTTTTACAGTAGATGTCATTTTCAGTTACACGCAGCTTTGTTCATTTAATAAAGATGTAATTATATCTGAAGATACAGACATCTACTGGGGGGATCTCTGTAGGTCTAATATCCACTCACGTCCCATCACGCAGGCTTAATCAAATCTTGTTTAAATTAATTCTAAAATTAAATCTCAGATCAAGTTAAATCAAATTTGAATCCCCAATTTATGCTACTTTTGACCAGAGATATGAGGTGTGGTTTGGAAGTTTTATTCTGATGATTCATTGTGGTCTTTATGCAGGTTTCTCAACTGCAATAGTTTTTTTTTGTTTTGTTTTGTCTTTTTTCCGGTGGCAGAAATACAGCCAGTGCAGCTGATTTAAGATCTGTAATCCTTTGGTTTATGACCAAATACCTGCAGAACTAATGACATCACCATCAGCCTCAGCTGCACTCTGTGTTTACTGCTAACTAGCTAATGTTAGCATGCTAACATGCTAAACTAAGATGGTGAACACGGTAAACATTATACCTGCTAAACATCAACATATTAGCATTGTCATTGTTAGCATTTAGCACCACTGTGCCTATGTACAGGCTCACAGAGCTGCTAGCGTGGCTGCAGACTGTAGTTGTTTGTTGGGTAACTCATGTCAGCTTGTATTATTATTATTCTTTTTATTTTTATTATTATTATTAAGTGAAATATGGAAGAGATCATTCCTGGGAGTGGGCTGTGATTCTTATGTGAATCAATTTTTCCTCATCCCTGCAATTAAGCAGCTGCAGGTTCACCACTGCGTGCACAGAGGCTATTTCTAAAAATAAATAATAAAAATATAAAACAGGTTTCAGTACAATTGAGCTGCAGCCATAATTACATCTCCAGGCTGTAATGATCCAGTGAATCTACTGATCCAGGCAGATGATACTGATCACCTGCAGCTATGCTTTCACCAACATTATCATGTCCATCCTGAATGGTCTCGGGGCGCTGTGACCTCTGTGGGGGGGTCAGTGTGTGGGTTACCAGGGGTTACTCAGGGGCATCCACGCTGATCGATGGCTTCAGGCGGTTTGGACTCGTGGCAATCACTGCTGCCGATGAGAATTGATTGGCTCATCATAACCCCACCAGCGGCAAGAAGCTCGCAAGGTGAAGCACAGTTTTCCACACAGCACGCACTTCTACACACACACACACACACACACACACACACACGCTGTTACAGTTACACAAGCACACTCCTTTTCCATAATTATGTGCGAGCAATGACATGAGAATACATTTCTTTTTCTCGACGAGCTGACTGATTTTTTTTTCCTCCCTGCTTCGGCTTTCTGTTTTATAATATTCTCACACACACACACACCTATAGGAACAAACACACCTGTGAGGTGTATCAGTGTGAGACGTGTTCGTTAGGTTACAAAGCTCTAAGCTGTAAATGGGGACTTTCTCCCTCCCTCCGCCGAGCAGACAGTGATTTAATTTAATTTAATTTCAACTCTCCTCCACGGGGACGTTCAGATAACATTAATTAGGTTTTCTCTTTTAACTTTTTTAACACCACCCTGTGTTCCTGCGGCTTTTATGCAAAGCGAGACCTGTGAGGACTGTCTACCTGTCTCTGCCTCCCCCGTCTATCTACCTGTCTGTCCTGATTGATAGTTCGTCTGCCCATCTATCCGTGGCGTCCTCACATGCACATTATTTTTCACCTTTATCTCGACCCGCAGTCCTGACAGGAGCTATTTCACTCACACACAAGCACACACATAAATATTTCCTGACACAGGCAGTCTGGGTGGTAGTTATGGATACAGTCCAGCTTTTAAATGTGTTTCTGAGAGCCCAGGACTGATGCTATGACTGCTATATAATTATAGTTGACAGAGGGGAGGCAGACACTGGAAGGGAATAAAAGCAATTGCTGCGCTGCGGCTTTTATCTGTGAATACTTAAAATACATCAACTAGATCAGTGGAGAGACTTCCCTGAGACTACAATCCTGAGCTCTCACACCTTTACTTTGTTTGGTTAAACTCCACCCGAGGCCTCCTGGGGTCAAAATCTGCATCTGTCCTGCTATACAAATTCAAAATATTTAAGGAAGGTGGACGGTCTGTTCAGCTGTAGATAATTAACCTCTGACCCAAAAGAAATGAAACGTCTCTGATCTTTATTCAAGTACAACTGAAATTAAATGACGTGTTTTTTTCAGCTACATATCTGCTCTGTAAATCCTCTGTATGTCCTGTCTGTACAGTCTGCTCAGCTCACTGTCAATCAAACATCGACACGCAAACACAAAGAGACATTTATGATATTTACTCAAAGAGACAAAGGGAGGACTCTCTGTCTCTCTCTCCAGCCACATTCCCACGTCCCTAAACCGAACCAATGCCATTCTCTACCTGTCCACCAGAGGCCCTCTGACTCTAACACCTGTCTCAGCGTCCTCACTGACTCTAGGCTCGTTCGAGATGAGTCAGGCCTGCGCAGAATCAATCACCAGCGATCGCCGCACAATGCAGCCAGTTAGATTTGTGTCCAACTTGATCCCGACTCGCTCTGACGTCATGCACACGTGGTCAACGGTGACCTCACGAGATCGAGGCGGCTGCCGTTTGTAGAGCCAGGCGCTGCAGGTGCTCTCCAGTCTTGACTGCAAGACCCAGGGCATGATGGGAAACGCCTGGCTGTCGCCTGATCAAAGAGCTGATTGGCTCTTAATTTTGTACCACGTTTTGCAGAAAATCCTAATTTTCTGTGTAATTGTAATATTTAACGCAGGATTGTTGCTGCATGTTGTGCAGTGACGGTTTCATCTATTAACAAACATATCTTGTGTGGTTGATACGAAGAATAATAAAGTTTATTTCAGCCACAACTATCCGACCCTGATCTGCAGACTACAGGTAGCCTACAGGTGGATCTGACAGGATGGAAATATTTCTGGGACTTCCTGTTTATTCTTTGAAGGCTGCTGGAAACTGTCTGACTGCTGCTGTTTGTTATCAGCCCTGCAGGTATTTAACCAGCCCTTCTCCACTCATTTGCTGCCACTTTGGTAAACTCATGTCTTTGCTTGCTGACCTCTGTCTTCTGTTACCCGCCTGTTTCTGAACCTGATGTTTCTTTTGGATTTGTTTGGACAGCCTTCTCTAGCTTTGACACTTCCTCATGGTTCTTTAAGGCTTTAGACCTTTGTTGTGTAATTAAATCACTGAACTGTCTGTCTGTCTCTGTCTCCTGTCTTCACCGGCTGCCACTCTAAAAGTGATTTCAGTTTGACTTTGGAGGAGAGACGTTCAGGTGCCAGAGTTTTCCAAGAATCATCCAAAAACGTCTACGATACCAACATGAAAAATGAACATCCAAATATGAAATTGACTTTTTATATATTCCTGATAAACCTCTTTTTACACTGAAAGTCAGACAACATCTGTCCAGATGTGAGTCTGTATTAATTCACGAGTCAAACAACAAAATCCATCATTTGTCACGGCCTTTAAAACGACTCATATGAGCATCTCCTCATCTGACACCTCTGTGGTTAAGGTTTGGTTAGGATTAGAGATTATGGTAAGTCCTGATCATCAGCAGTGACAGTGAAGGCAACATTACAGCAGTCGAGCGCTTCAAACCGCTGACTGTGTTGAGTTTACTGCAGCAGGGTGAACGAGTTCTCTGAATCAAAGATTTTTGAGGGTAAAGCTTCACCACTCTAAAAAAAAAATCAAAGTGTTGTTGTATTCAGAAGAACGATGGCTTTATGTCAGGATGAATGCATTACTGAATCGTTCAAGGCCAACAGACAACTGAACATCACAACCGCAGAGCCTGCAGGAACAGTTTTACACGGAAGCAGTAACAAATGTTGTTTGGTGAAACTCTCGTATCTCAGAAAGGACACTAGAAACACGCCTTTGAGACGGTTTTATGATCCTGAGAGGACAAAAAGACCGACAATGTTTTCATCTAACTGAGACTAAAATGCTGTGACTCAAATCAACATAATGATTTTTACATTTTCACACGTGGCTGTAATCTTGGGGACACCTACACTGCAGCAGAGCATCAGGCTGCCTGTTTCTCTTTTGGTCTTACATAAGAAATAAAACAACAAATTACACAAAAGCAATTAAAATGATTTCCCTTCATCACCAGGCTGGACAGCGACTGTGTGTGTGTGCGAGTGTGAGAAAATGGAGGCCACTGCTAGAGAACAAACAGAGAGCATCTGTGTTCGTACGTATTGACAGTGTGGGGTCGTTGTGCAGCTGCAGGCGAAAAACCGCCCATATTGATCCTGTTGACTTCATGTAACTCAACAAGGCTTTAATGCTACTGTCACACACGTTAATGCATGCAGTCACAATCAAGCACACACACGCTGCAGCGGCAGACCGCCTCCAACCGCATGGCTCTGTTGGTTCAGTTCAATATCTGAACTCTGATCTGTGCTGCAAAATATCAAAAACATCCTGATTTAGATTTTGGTCTTTTGATGAAGGTGTTTATTAGTTTCAATCACATGTTTGTTTGTCATTTGTTAGTTTTAGTCGACAAAAACTAAAAAAGACATTTTAGTTTTCATCAGTAAAATTTGTGTCTGATTTTTTTCATGTTTTTTAATTTAATGTGTTCTAAACAGCAGTCGCCATCTTTGATGTGTTGCCTACAGTTACCATGGTTACAGGTGCTGATGTTGTCTATCATGAGGTTAACGAAAAAGGCACTGTTTACCTGTTTATAGCAGACTGTAGTGGTTCACACACACACACACACAGTAAATACAGCCGGTCATTCCCAAACTATGGTTGTGTGAGCAGATTGAACTGATGTCCAATCAGAGCCTCGAACTGCTCCGGCTGTTTGTGTTGCTAAGCAACATCTAAACAGGAAGGGGTTCACGAGGCTGAGCTCAGAGTTTAAAAATCCAACACAAGTTCTGAAACCTGGAGAGAAATGTAGTGAGTGCTGTTGACCTCAAGAACAGAGTAACGCTGCAGGAAGCCTGACCTGCTGCTTGTCTCCATCCACTGCTGCTGCTGAACACGAGCTCATTGGTTGATGGAGGTAAATTAATTCTCCAGTCGCTGCCATTAAACCACCACAGAAGAAGAAGACACAACGAGACGACTGTCTCCCACCACAGCATCAACGTGAATCTAATACTGTACAATAGGAATGATGGTAACATCAAATACACCTTTTAACTGCATCGCTGCAGTCTCCACCTGCCTCAATGTCATGACACACACACTCACACTCACACTCACACACACACACACACACACACACACACTCTCTCACACACACACACACACACACACACACTCTCTCACACACACACACACACACACACACGCGCGCGCGCGCGCTCTCAGCGAACACTGCATGTCTTTCTACCTCCTGCTGTGTTGGCAGAGCTCGCTGCACATCAAACACTGAGCCTGCTCTCGTCTCTACACACACACACAACCAATCAGAAAATCACTCCATGTTTCCGCGCGCACACACACACACACACACTATCTGTGAATTAAATACATGTTGGCTGTGTCAGTGCGTCTGAGCAGCAGATAGAGGCGGTGTGACCGAGCTGAAATGACAGCGGCTGGCAGCCCACCGACCAAACTCCTGAAGCTACTGCGACTGAATACCAAAGAGCAGCTCCCACTGTGTCTAAACACAGGGGCATGGGGGGGCCATGACAGATGATGGCAACACTGCTGCTATAAACACATCCAGCTCTTAGATGCTAGACGTCAGCAGAGAAGAAATAATCACAGGCAGAAGGTACAAGAGGAGAAAATATGGAGACAGAGAAGGGGCAGGGTGAAGTGCCGGGCAGTGGAGCGAGGAAGAGAGAGGCCGTCAGTGTGAATACAGAGACGCTGAAGGGAAGCTGTAAGCACTCTAATAGCCTCGCCGCGGGACGGCAACCTGAGAGAGGCCAGCACAGCTCGTCTCTCAGCCTCCCTCCGTCTGCCTTCATCCCTCGGACACAGTGTCACAACCTGAGGCAGAGATCCACTGCAGAGCGCTGCGATAGCTCAAACACACTCAGACGTCAGTGCGCTTCAATTAGCAACACTGTCTCCTTGTATACTACTCATTTGTTGTCCTAATTAAATTGTGGTGGGAAACATAATCGCTTGCCTGGATTATATTCTTATTATTATATTATATTCTGGATTTTGACACCAGAGACCAGGGTTCACATCCTGAGTCCCACCTGTGGTTTGGTTTAGGCAACAAAAGTACTAATATGAAGCATCAGTAGTCTGAGTTAGACAAATCAAGAAACATGATTTGAAACTTGTCAAAAGTCGGACTCCTTCTCAGAGTCATGACTCAGTCCAACTTGAACACACAGACATGAAACATATATTTTTAGATTCAGTGTAAGTCACACTTCCAGAGGATATCATTATCTCTGATCTCCTTCGTGAATAAACATCCAAAAATCTGCTAACAAATCACAGAAAAAAGACGTTCTTTATAACTGCAGAATGTGCCTGAGAATCCTCCTGTTTTTAACTGTTCTTCAGTATCACAGTGATCCAGTGATAGTTGTCTGTACATCCATGGTGCACTGCAGACAGGAGCTGCTGACAGCTCATTCGGCAGACATTTAATGGAGCTCACAGCGTCCTGCTCTGAGCGTACGGTAATAAATGAAGCGACTCAGATAAGTATATCAACATTTTAGCAACTCTTCTCTCATCTGGATTTTGTCAGCTGGACGATAAGAGGACAATTTTCAGAGAGATTTGAGTAAGAAAATCAACTTGAAACTGTAAAAGTGGGGGCCCTTGCACACATAGAGTCTGGGCCTAAAGATCCAGATCTCGGCGGATAGAGGGCTATTAGTTTATTCATTTTCCCATTTTTGGAACGTAGCGGACGTGGCTGTTATCCAGCAAAGTTCTTGCAGCCGTTCATGCTCACAGTGTCTCACACACACACATTTGCAGATCCTCCTGACAGCGTGCTATGAGAGCAGATGTCTTTGTTGGGCTGATAAGTGGTACTGCGGTCCCCGGTGTATGAGCTTAAGAGAGCCGCTGCAGGCTATTTGTCAGCACAGAGGAAGAGGAGATGGATCACTCGTGTGTGTGTGTGTGTGTGTGTGTGTGTGTGTGTGTGTGTGTGTGGAGGTCTCCCGGTCTGCATGAGAGCAGTGTTGCATGGGAGACTCTTTGACATGTCAGTGAATTGATTTACATTAACCGAGGCGGATCACCTATTAGTCTAATCACTACGCTCTGCTCATTAGAGGACTGGAGGCCAGCGTCTGCCTCTCTCTCCCTCAGACTCTCGCTCTCTTTCCATCGTGATCCAACAGTTTAAACACATCTGATTTCATCTGTTCATGTACTGCAGTGAACCACAGAGCAGGGGGAAGTAACTAAGTACGCTTACTCAAGTACTGTACCTAAGTATTTTCATTTTCTGCTACTTTCTACTTCTTCTACTGCGCAACATCTCAGAGGGAAATATTGTACTTTTTACTGCACTACATTTATCTGACAGCTTTAGTTACTAGTTATTTTACTACTAATACTTCGGTGCTTTTACTGAAGTGAAATTTTGGATGCAGGACTTTTACTTGTAACAGAGTATTCACGGCACATTATGCAGTTTACAATGATAACGGCTGCAGGTTTACAGTTGAAATTCTTTAAATTAATCTTTAAATTCTTCTTTATTTTTTAAACAATGGGCCTCATGCATCATGCACAGATTTGATCTGAAATTGTGTGTGCAAACAATTTAAGAACTTTTGTGGCATTCATCGATACTTCCTGCTTGTTCTCAGGTAAGATCAACATTTAAGCGTAGACCACACGTAAGCCAAAACACACAAAAGCCAACTTGCGTTTTGTGCTGTGAAATATTAATAATTAACAAAAAAGCAATTAGTTTTTTGAAAACACAGAAGGAAAATGTTCTACAATTATTTATTCATTTAATCATTTTAAGTTTTTACTAAGATGATTAGGTCTACTCTAAATGACAACAAAATTAGACCAATATGCGGTTGGATCAAGGTGCTGCTGGAGATCGGTGGCTTATTGGTAAGTGTTATAATATTATAGATTTTTCATAAGTCTGCATTATTACCTTTCATCGTAAATCCAGCTTTCAATGTAGGTGATCGGGGCTTTTCCTTTCCTTTTTCTTTCTTTTATTCTTCTGTCTGAGTTTAACGTTACCTGTCGAATGTCAGTGGCTTGTTGCTTTGTGGTTTGCACACGGCACTTAAGCCTGCTGCCCTTATATGGGTTTATTGGGGCGTTTCCCTGTGCTAATTGCAAATTGCCTGGCACACTTGTGACAGATATGTGTATTAGTGCTGGTCACTGTAGAATATGCAGCCAGTAATGCAAACACAGATAGGTAACACAGATCCTTGTCTGTGTGGGGTAATTATTCGTCGATCTGTTGGTAATGCCTCGGGGCTCCAGTAGGGGGATCGCGCTCCTCTCCCTCACTCAATACAGACGAGTAAAGACGAGAGCTGCGTGTGTCTCTTCATCTTTCCCCGTTAACACACTCATCCAAATTAAGATCAAACACAATTCATCAACACACTCAGGTGGGTAAGAACAGACTTGGCTGTCAGCGCACGTTTCATGAATCCCACAGAGGACCTTGATTTCAGACAGAAGTAGACAAAAGCAGCTTCTTCTTCTGTGTTTGACAAAGGTAGCTACAGTAACACTAACTCAGGTAACGCTGGCTCGAGCAGGACAGATCTGCAAACGTTAGTCTAAACTCTGATATAATACCTCCACACCTCCTGTACAGGTGTTTTGTGTTTTATCTAACCTTTAACCCTAGTTAGTTAATGATATAACCCTTAGGCTTTATTCAGACTGCCAGGCCAAATCTGTTTTTTGGATCCAGATTGATTTTAGAAAGTCTGGACAGCAAAAATGACGGAGGAGTTCTGCACCGTGATTGTTTGTCTGGCGAGATGATGGATCTCCATTTCTCATGCTTCCACATTGGAAAGCCGCGTCACCAACGTACGTAGTTACTGATAGCTACGCAGTTACCACAGCAACCCACGCAGATAGGCTGGTGATCTGATCCGATCACGTGATAATAACAGTCTGTCTTAAAGATCTGATTAGAGAAACAAATCTGATTTGCCTGAAGTCTGAACAAAGCCTTAGTTACACTGTAGGTAGTAAGCTAGTTAGCATTAGCCAGTCATGTTAATGCTAATGTAAGTTGATGAACAAAACCTTGAAAACTGAATTCTTCTTTAAAAATTGCAGAAAAACAGACGAGGAAGATACAACTTCCTCACCAGCATGTGGCGAGCAATACTGAATGTGTGGAGTCAATCCTCTCCTCTGTGTGTGTGTGTGTGTGTGTGTGTGTGTGTGTGTGTGTGTGTGTGTGAGCTCTGAGGTGATCTATAACTGAAATGATCACGGCAGCCTGTGGTGGAAAAGACAGCCCTGTGTTAGATTAATACCCATCCCCGCTCGTTTTAAAATGTTACTGCCATCCTAAATTACTGTCTCGACACGAACATGTGGACACATTTTGTGCAAATATGTCACAGACTGAACTTAAAGGATATTTTTCCTGACGTTTTGCCATCAGAGGGACTGTAAGAGCCTTTTTCCAGCAGCAGCTGTGTATTTAGAGTTTAAACAGAAAAGCACATTTTAAAGTACAAACATCTTTTGCCCCAGGACACCTCCACCTGAACATCTGATGGAAGAAGAAGAAGAAACAGAAGAAACCTCAGAGACACACAGACAAGATGAGAGAGGAAGAGGAGGAGGAGGAGGAAGCTGAGTGACAGCAGCAGCAGCTCTGTTCAGGAGGAAGTGAGTTCTTCAACATGTCAGATGTCCAGGAAATAAGGAGGGCAATGACGACAGAATCCTGCAGATCAGTTGTTGAGCTAATTTGTGTGTTAGTTTAGTTTTCGACTTGCGTTCCAGCGCTCACCTGTGGTCACGAGCTTTTGGGGAGTGACCGAAAGAATGAGATTGCAGATACAAGCAGCCGAAACGAGTTTCCTCCACAGGACTCGGCCTTAGAGAGATCAGGTGAGGAGCTCAGACATCCAGAGGGAGCTCGGAGTAGAGATGCTGCTTCTTCATGCTTAAAGGAGCCAGTTGAGGTGGTTCAACATCTGAACAGGATCCTCCTGGGCTCCTAACTTTGGAGGTTTTCCAGGCACGTCCAAGTGGTAGGAGACCCCGGGGTAGACCCAGAACACGCTGGAGGGATTACATATCTCATCTGGCCTCAGGATCCCCCAGGAGGAGCTGGAAGACACTGCTGAGGAGGGGGACGTCTGGACCACCTGCCACCGCGACCCGGCCCCCGACAAGAGGCAGAAAATGATGGATGGATGGTGATTAAAGTATGGAGTTCAAAATTAATGAAAACAATAAAAACTAATTTTTGGTTCCTCCTGCAGGTTCTGGACCTCCCACAGGAGGCAGGAGTTAATCATTAATCTACCATCATTTAGGCTCTTTTCATTTTAAAATGAAAACGATCTCCGTCCACACGAGCGTTTTATCATAGTTTCAGAAATAATCTCCGTCCATACTACACACCTGGAAACGCATATCACATGATCATCGGTGTAAACAGGAAGCAGATTGTCTGCTCTGTGGTTGGTTGGTTAGTTTGCTGCAGGAAAAACTACAAATGAAGAACAGCGACGGAGAAAAGTCAGAGCAGAGATTTCTCTGCTTGGACCGACGACCAGGTGGAACTGTTACTGACAGGAAGTGATGTGATTCATTATTAATGTTGAATTAACTGCTGGGAGTCAAGGCTGGAAAGGGTCATGTGATAGGAGCGTGACGAATCAGGGAAGGACACGTCGTGGCTGATAAGACCCAATCAGGAAGTGAACGTGGGTGTCTGCGTCATCGTTTTAAAACTTATCCATCCTCACTAAACCGCAAACCGGAGTTTTCAAACTGAAACAGGGTCAGCAGCGTTTTAAAGGTCTCAGTTTTAGGGTTATAAAACACCGGAGTCGTGTGGACGCTAGGCGCAACAGGTAGCAGAAGTTAGGTTTATTAAACCAAACGTATTAGTGTGGATGGAGCCTAGGAGCGTCTTCAGGTACGATGCTTTTCAGAAACACTTCTTAATCATACGAAGGTTTGTAGGTTTGAGAAACGAGGCCCTGATATGTCGCCAACACTTATTTGTTAATCCAACCATCACTGCTTCAAGCTGAATTTGATAATACTGCTCTTACTTTGGTAAAAAACAATCATGTCGGTGCCCCAAAGTGGGCCAACAGATGCTCTAGACCCAGACCAGCTTCTGTTGCTGTGGTCCGTCAAACCTGACCTGATCTGAACCATCTTAAACCCATCAAGAACCAGGTCAAACAGCTTGACTCTGACCTTTATAGAAAGCTTCTAACATTTCTCCCATTTATCATACAGAGACTTTTCCTCTGTCCAATCATGAGCCCAGAAGCTCGAACAGATATCGACACTGTTGTTATACGACAGGAGATAAATACATGAAGTCACTGCAGCAGAGCAGCGAGGAACTTGGCAAACGTGTCGTTCATGTCATGTTGAAGTTACCGTAATTACCAGTTTCTGACATGTTAATAACGTTCACGTCAACATCCAAGTCACAGCAGATATTATTATTATTATCAGGTTGGATTATTATCTGTGTTGGTTGTTTGACATCATTTGCTTTTATTGCATGCTTTACTTTATTTTGGTTTGTGGTGTTTTCTTTACATGTTCTTTCAGTCTGGCCTCTGTGCAGCCCGGAGAAGAGGCTCCTGGAGCTGGAAACTGCCTGGATTTATTGGACTTTTAATAAATCGTGGGGCCTACTTTTTAATTTTAACTGTAGATTTCACGCCTCCTCATTTGAGTTATTTTTAACTATAGCTCTTGTTGTAGTGTTTTACTGCATCTGGTTCTGTATATTTTTAAATTATATTAATCCTTATAAACTAGGTGGTGAAGTCTGCTTTTATTCTAATTGAATCTATCTTGTTATTTATTCTTTTTAATCCTGTTTCTACCCACCATCCACTCCTCTGCCTCTGTCACTAATACAGAAGCCTTAAAATCCAAACAAACATGGAGGCCTCGCACCAGCCAAAGTCCGTCAGTCAAGCTCATTAAACACAAAATTAAAGGATACAGAGCCACATATTCACCATGCATGACCAACTCTGCAGCCATACAACCATCTTGAGTTAATCAGGCGAGCTGTAAACATGGGAATCTTTTTCCATCTTCCGTCTTGAAATACAATACGTTTTTAGACAATTGGTACTTTTTGAGTACCAACAAAGCAGGATGTTTACAGAGCAACAGGAAGCCAAAACACTCATCATTTTCTTTTGGCTATATTCATTAGACACACAGGTCAATCAGCAACAGGATCAATATGACGGCTGCTCTCAGGTCAGTGAAGGAGAACATGGACTGGCACTGAGCCCCGGCCTCAGACTAACGCCAGCTAATTTTATGTTTTGATCGGCGCTGTCAGCCGGCTGTTCTGACATCTGAAGCCAAAGTACAGGAAGTCAGATTGTATGAAGGAGAGAGAGAACGAGCTGCTTCTCCTTTGTTCTCTTTGTTCTCTGAGACGGACACCTATCAAGTGTGTTGTGAGCTGTGTTTGTGTATATTTACTCCACGACTTCTTCCATGTGTCGACTCGTGGGTCTGAATCTTCTTCTTCATTCCTGTCATTACCTTTTACGGGCCGTGCTCAGGTAATTAAAGCATCGTGTCATTGACAGTTATATTTGTTGGAAACAACACAAACAGCTGTTACAGCATCTTGCATGACATTGAAAGGACGCCAGCAAGTGTGAAGTATTTTCATGTAAAACATCCACACTGATTAGAAACAGAATTTAAAAAGTCTAAATCTGCATTTCAAGGAAATACTTTTACATTTATCAGACTTATTAGGAAATTATAGAATAAAATATTAATTATTATATTCCGGCTAACTTTTGTCAAATCTCACTGCTGAGTCTGAGTTTAGCTCTAAATACGGTGAAACGCAGACAGGTGATGTGGTCAGAAAACACCTGTGTTATGTTCAGTAGCAACGTTTTTACAGTTTTTTGTGTTTTTTTTTTTACAGTGTGGTGCTTTTACTTCAGTAAATGTCCTGAATACTTCTTCCACTGCAGGATATTTGTTAACAAGTGAAACCAAAACATTTGGTGGCTTTGCAGCCATTTTGTCACCAGTTTAGACACCTCTGTACTGATGCTGCGTTCCAGTCAAAGTCGGAAAGCCGACCTCCGAGCGCTCCAGGTGCACGACGCCAAACGTAAACAAAAAACATGGCTGACCGAGACAAACCGATGTTTCTCTGGCGAGTGTCCAAACTCTCAGCAGCGCAGCCTCCCGACGCACGAGGTAACAGACGCCATTATGCATTTGATTTTACGGCACTTTTATACTTATTTCTTACACTTAAATTTCATTCACTGTCCTAATACAAATACTGCAGCCTACAGATACCTCCTGTTGACTGAAATGTACAAGAGAAGAAATAAATTACAGGATTACATTTACAGTGTGCTGCCATCGTTGTGTGACGTCAAACAACTGCTTCTTCCTAAAGTCGAGTTTCCGAGTAGGAAGTCAGACTCTGAGCGGCTTACTTGTACTTTTCTAGTAGGAGGTTGTAAATATTTGAGTTCTGAGTTGATCTGAACGCAGCTTTATTCTCAACAAGTAGGAGATATCATAACTGTCGTGTTACAACTAGAAGGCTGACGGAAAAGTTTCTCCCCCTCTCGCCTGCTTGTAGTCACCATCTGAACGACGTGAAGAGTCTGTCGGTGCTGTGACTGACTGAATGATTTGCGTAACGTCGGCTCTGAGTCTGTGATTGTATCTGAATACTTTGCACTCGTCTTTGTCTTTGCTCTCTTCAGCTGAAGTGTCCGTCTGTAATTTGTTTGCATCTTGTGAATGTCAGCTGCTGTCTGCGCTGGAGCCTGATCAGTCTGGCATCTTTAAAAGCTGAGCCTGACAAGCAAATAGCTGAAAATTGCCTCAGACGATTTGTTTTGGCTTTTGTTTTGATTTTTGCCAAAATTACATTCCTTTTAGGAAATGGCAGGAAGATAGCTGCTGGTGGAGTCAGCGTCGTGTGAGGCGACCCTCGTTTAAACCCGGGACATTTCAGCACTGCGTCTTTGTCTTTGGCATAATGTCACCCATTTCCTTCCCTCCGGACGCAGAGATAGGGGTCTGACGATGATAACGCCTGAGAATATTGCTCTCACACATTACAACACATATTACAACACCTGACAGCACTGTTTAGACAGCTCAAACTAGAGGCCAAGAGGCCGTCCATGCAGAAAAATACAGTTTTTATATTCCAGCTGCTTTTTGTTAAAGCTGTTTATTCTGCCTGGGGAGGTTAATCTGCTCAATCGACCAGCATGTACACGTATTTAAGGTGTATTTATCTGCTACTAGAGCTGCAGTGGAGGGTAAACACAAGCCTCTCAAAGTCTGAAACAGCATTTACATTTTCGTTGATAGCAGACACGGTTAGATTTGGCGGGAAAGGCTCTGCTGTTTGAGGAAGCTCTCAGTGAATCTGAGCAGCGACGAGGAATCTGAGTTAAATCATCAACAGGAAATACCACATAAAGAGGAGGTCGGGTGGTGGAGGAGCTGCTGCAACATGATGACTAAATGACAGATCTTTCAATACTTCTGCTGCTGTTTAAGGTTTGTTTACAGCAGTGAAATGGTCAGATAGTTTCAGCTGAGAAAAACACTATGCTACTTTTTTTATCTAAAAGTAAAAGTGAATGAATGAATGCCATTTAGCTTAAAGTTTAGTTTGTGTCTGTTTAGTTATTCTGTTATTTTCCAAACATTATCCTTCAATAGGTCAAAGGTCATATAGATGTGTTTGATTAGAGATTGGTGACTGATAGATCCTCGTGTCTCCACAAACAGCCATCTTTTATTTTACCACAGCAGCTGTCATCCACTGCAGCAGCAGGTATCTGTAGGCAATGTTCTATATATATTATATAGATATTAATTCCCACAGTGGACTCACGTTCCTGTGTGAACACTGCGAGTCTTCAGCCTTCAGCTTCCAAACGCTCGCTGAAATAAAAAAGACACGGAAACAAAACTCAACTCCAGAGTCTCCGATCCTTTCAACCGTCTCTGTGAGCACGCACTTTGTGTTTTGTCATGTCGAGATCTCTGCATGAGGAGGAAATTGGAAGCAGCACTCTCCTTTCATCTTTCCACCTCCCCACTGACTCAAATTAGGAACACACACACAGTTACCTTCACTAGACCAGCCTTTCTCCCTCCACATCGAGTCTTTCCTCGAGCTAAAGATGATCCCAGTTTGACCTTACAGCTCTCTGATGCACACACATGCATGTATATACATACTATAAATACTGATGCACGACTTAAAGGCCAATAATCAGACAAAACACTGAAACGTCTCATACATAAAATAAATGGCTGCTCTGTTTGTTGCATGTTAATGGAAGATGTGTATGTTTTTGTTTGTGTGTCTTTACGTGTTCAAAGCATCTTTCCTCTCAGCAGCCTGTTAGAGGAGGAGGCGGGGGGGGTTGGAGGTGGGCGTTCCTCCGTTCATAAAAGCATAACTTGAGGCGACACACACCAAACAATGAAGAAACCCTCCCCTCTGTGAGAGGAGACTCAGCAGAAATCAAAGCAGAAAACAAAGAAGTTGACAACCTGGTGGATTTTAAAAGGATTTGAGTCAGCAGCTCTTTTCTTCCTCAATGTCACTGACGCACAGATACGGTGCAGGAGGCGGGGGGGTCGTCCTGCATGTCTGTTAGCATATGTTAGCCTGTAGCACCAAGCGACAACACATTCAACATGAGGTGGCAACGTGCTGCGCTTTTATTTTACTTTTTACTGCACTACATTTATTTGAGAGCTGGAGTTACTGGTTACTCTACAGAAGAGAGACTTCAGTATGAGTGAATAAATATTTATTGACATGTGCATAATAAAGAGGAGAAATGTGAAGAGTCTTTGGCGATTAGAGATTTTAAGGGCAGTAGAGAAGCCATGAGCAGTATAGGATACCCCCCCGATGCAGTCTAGACACTGGTGGTGGTGGAAGGAGGCTGAAGATCTGGCTGTGATGAGGAGTGGACTGCTGATGAGCTGAATGGGGGGGGTCACAACAAATCCACTCTGAAATGACAGCTGACAGCGAGAGGAGAACAGATTTAAAGTTTGACAGCAGAGATTTGATTGGCTGATGGAGATTGTGGCAAAATCTGGTTGGATAAGTGAGAGAGTAAACGCCCATAATCAGCTGATGAAGAGAAGCAGAGAGAGAGATGTGAATGAATGAGTCTTGAGCTTCATATGAAATAATATCAGTTGTTTCAGCGAACGTCCAATAACGAGATTCAGTCAAACAACTCCCGTTTGAAATGTTTATTACAGCAACAGAAGAGTGTTTGAGTTTGGCGTCCAGGCTCCGACCTCGTCACTCCCCACAGGTATGTTTACATAGAGATGTTGGGGAGTGATGAGCAGATATGTTAAACCCCCCCAGCCGGAGCCTGCAGGTGGATGCTGGGGCATTGACAGGCAGAGGGAGAGATGGGAAATGCTTGCAGCTTAAATAAACCTCCAGATTGGGAGGAGGGTGTGTTTGGTGGACGGCTGAGGAGAGTGAGGCGTGTCGTGTGTTTATAGCAGTGCAGCTCGAGTTGACTGGCTGAACGAGCTCGCAGGCGTCGCTTCATTTGTTTACGTTTAAGTGACAGCGATGATTGAGAAAAACTGGTTTTTAAGGCTTTTATTATTGTAACCATGACGACAAAGGTCCTCTAACCTTAACAAAGTACTTATCTGAACCCGGACCATGACCAACAAAATTACAACATAAGAATAAAAACAACAGAGTAATAAATGTGAAGCGTATGAGGAGTAAATGCTGACACCAGTGCCTAATAGAACAACAATAAAAGTAAGATACTGCATGTTGTATTAGTTACAGATAAAGAAACATCAAATCAGCACGCGTCCACTTCTGTCAACGCGTCCTGTGCTGCTGATAGAAAAATAAGTTGTCAACAAATCTTTACATCTCATAGAAGATTCCAGAAACTAATTGCAGCTCTCGTTCCCCAGTGCACCCTTAAAGCCTCACAGACAGTTTGTGTCCTCGGCTGTCATGTCCATTAATAAGTGACCAGTTTGTGCACATGTAAGCAGAGCTGTCGGATCGTCCAGCAGGGAGAGGGAGGAGAAATCATCAACAGATGGTCCGGACCTCAGAGCCGGCCTTACACACTGAGCAATATAAGCAGTTGCTTATATCGCTTAGTGGGTCTGGAAAATATATTTTTAATGATCACAAGACAATAATGACATAACAATTGAACTTCTGAAACAAAAACTGACAACATTTCGAGCCATTGTTGCCACAAATAGACAAAACAATGAGCTCAGAGACGGGCGAAATGATCATTTATGTAATTTACTGTCCCGAACAAAACAAGGGTTCAAAGTCACATTTTGCGGTTGTATTAGATATGAGAAGTTAACCTAAATTACTCAATCAATCAAAAAGTATGTATGTAGAACCTTTCAAACAAATCAAATGCAATTCAAAGTGCTTTACAAGCGACTGACAAAACGTAGCATGTTGGAGGACGCACACCGAAACAACCAAAAAAGCATGGAAGATAATACAAGCAATAAAAACAGCCTAACAAAAAAATACAATCATGAAATTCTACACAAAATAAATATATAAGAGTAAAAAAGTAAAATGTTAACAAAATAAAATAGAATGAAATAAAAAATAATAATCAGCAATAAAATGTTGATAAAACAGAAACAGAATAAAATAAATAATCACGATGATTGTAAATATAAATAATAAAACCATAGAATTATAAACCACCACACAAAAGCCGGACTAAATAGATGGATGAACAAGACGAGAACAAAAGTCAACACAAACTGAGATCAATATCTTCACAAGCTGCATCTGATCTTTTCTACATTCAGACATTTTATACCTGAAGACAGGTGAGACTCAGGTCTTCCAACAAGAACATCACACTGAAATCTGCATCAGACTTGATCCAGATCAAGCAACAGACCCTGGGCAGGAGCCTTCACAGGGTCAGCAGTCTGGTTACAGACAGTGTTGCTGCTGAGAGGTCCCGCTTTAGTCTTTACATGCTTATTTGTACATTATGTGTTCTTAAACTAACATTTACAACACACAAGTTGGTTCAGTGCCATGAGGGGGCCCCCCAAACCAAATCCTGCTTAGGGCCCCCAAAAGTCTGGGGCCGGTCCTGCTCGTGGACTGGTAGCTGCAGCAGTGTGTGCTGTGGATATCCACGACTCATCAAGTAGAGTCTTACAAAAAGCCTGACTTTGTGAAAACCAGTGATGTTTCTATATTTAACATCATATCTTCTTGTGTTTTTGACCCTTAAATTAAGTCCTAAACACGATGTTTATCGTCACCAAAGCTCACCCACTTTCCAAATGAGATGAGATTACCCCACACTGCATCCAGCGACTATCACTGCTGTTCCATCTGGGTTTATGTGAATATATTTTGTATACCATATAAAAAGAGGATGAGTCTGTTTCCTAGCAACTGCTTTAACGGATGTGAGAAACTCCCGTACCGTAGTTAGTGTGAAATGCTTTTAAAGATGTCACTTTAAAGTTCCTGAAGAGACATGAAAACAGATCTGCAGTCTGTCAGTCTGATGTGAATCCCTCAGAGGTCTGAAGAAAATGTAAACATTTACTTTACCTGTGTGATTACTGCAAACTCTGGCTCTCCGCTGGGAGCTCCAACCCAACAGAGAGCGGATCAACAGAGGAAGACGAGGCAGCAAGAGAACAAAGACGAAGACGCTCAAGAACTAATTAACACTTTCTATTACATACAGTGTCAAAATAATAGATTTGGAGCAGTTATGGAGATGCCACTCAACAGAAAAACAGTTGAAAGAACTGAACAGAGAACAAAGCGTAAGTAGGACGAGAGAGAGAGAAAGAGAGAGATATCTTAAGATGCAGTTGCGAGGACTTGAATTGGAAAACAGCTCGTATATGAGCTTACAGGTGTGAGTGTGTATTGTATTCTGTTATGAATGGGTGTAAGGCTGTAGCAGAGTCCTGCATATGTCTAGATTTGAAAACCCAACCTGTTAACGGAGAACCCGAGACCACACTAGGCCTGAAGGTTTCCCCTTGATTTTACACTGATATATATCACTCTTTACTCTGGGATTCTCTGGCCATATAAAGTTTGATGTTAAACACAGACCTGCAGCTAATTCACCATAAACATTTATATTCCTTAGGCTAAAGGGAAAATGCTCTTTGGGCTGCAAGGGATTTTTCGTTGCAGTCTTCTTACTGACTTCTTGTGATTATTTTTATGTAATTTAGCTCTGGCAGGAACGTAGTATCCGCACTCATGCCAATAAAGCTTGTTTGAACTTGACTGCAGACGTTCAGCATCCAGAACTCTTCTCTGTTCTTCTGTCCTCTTCTTCCTCCTCCTTCTGCTCCTCCTCCTCCTCCTCTCTATGGGAGGTATAATTCTGGTTTAGTGAGGGTGTGTCAGGTGCTGCAGTGAGATTATGAGCACAGGCAGTAAAAAGTACACACTCATTCACCACAGAGCTGTGCACTAATACCCCTGACCAACATTTACACCCTAATTCCCAGTCTGTCTTTGTCTCTGAATAATAAAGTTATTAAACACTTAGATTAAAGCAGAAACTGAGAATCCCGGGAGAGATTCCTGATTGTACGCACAAACTGCAGCAGAGGATTCAGTTGCTTTCTCCCCCGTCTCTTCGCTAATTCACTGCCTTTGTTTTCTGCTCTGAAATGTGATTTAGTGTTTGCGTCCTCTTTTCAAGTAATCGCCAGCAGAATAACATGCTTTTCTTCTCCTAATAAGGCTCTCATATCAAAATTGGATTTCAGGGCTTTGCTGGAGAAGTTAATGAGTGAGTGATGCACCCATCTGTTTCTGTGTGGCTCAGTAATGTAATGGCTGTGTGACGGTGAGGCCCCTGCAGTCGCGGCGGTCTCTCGGTCCTCACAGAGTCTCAGGGGACTCGGCAGACGGAGGGACGGACACGATTTGTGACCCGAGTCAGCGGAGATAAGAGCTCGGCTTGGTTTTCTGTTTCTGAAGCGTTTTATAGCTTCAAATGAGATTTCTGTGTCAGCTGAGCCTGCGCTGGTTTGTAAAGCGTGTATTCTGAGTAGAGGTGGAAGAAGTATTCAGATCTTCTACTTTAGTAAAAGTAGTAATACCACAGTGTAAAAATACTACGAGTAAAGTACTGCATTTAAAATCTTACTTAAGTAAAAGAGCATCAACACATACTTAAAGTAGCAAAAGTAAAAGTACTCATTATGCAGAAAAACACATATTATATTACTGGATTCTAATTATTGATGCATTAATGTGTTCATCACTTTAATGTTGCAGCAGGTTAATGTGGAGCTCATTTCAGCTACTTTGGCAGCTTAATCTATAATAATACATCATAATTTATTAGTTGACTTATATTTTAATTAATAATCAGAATCTGTAAAGTAACTCATGTTATCAGATAAACGTAGAGCAGTAAAAATTACAGTATTTCCCTCTGAAGTGTAGTGGAGTGGAGTAAAAGTATAAAGTAGCAGAAAATGGAAATACTCAAGTAAAGTACAAGTACCTTAAAATTGTACTGAAGTGCAGTAGTTCAATGTACTTAGTTACCTTCCACCACTGATCACTACTGATAACTATAGTTATTCTGAGAGCATGATGCGACATTTTGAGCACAGAAAGATTTCTTGCATGCACATAATAATAATATTATTATAAAACCATTATATTTTTTATAATTAACAATTAAAGTTTGTAGAGAAGTTACGTGTCATATAAACAATAGTTTAATTTGAGCGAAGAAAAGTTCAATTACCTTCAAAAAAAAAAATCATAAAATCCAGAATCTCTGAATATGTAAATATTGTTCATTTGCTTAAATTAAATTATTTTTTTGGGTGATAACTTCTCTACAGAATATATTTTATGTCCTGTTGTGTACTTTGAATTTAGACACAAATATAAATCCACATGTGCAAGTGGAGATGTGTTGAGGAGTAATGGGGGGTGTAAAGGAGCTCTGTGTACAGAGCTTCAGTAATCTGATCCAGGGTCTAAAGTGACCTCTGCTGTCAGTGTAAAGGTCTCCCCTCCGCCTCCTGTGGTTCACGTTATACCTTACATTGATTCTCTGAGTCTGTGTGAGTGGAACAGCAAACCACCGAAGATGTTTGCAGCAGCTCCACAAACGTGACCGAGACTGGAAAAAGGTTTTCTGGTTCTGGTCTGTTCACGCAGCAGCAGTGATGGAGCCGCCATCCACCGGCAGAGGAGAAGCAAACATACTTACACAGATTAAAGGATCTTTGGCCATCATTTCTAACAGTTAACACTGTGCTCACTACAGTAAATACTGAACACAGCGACGTCTGAAGCAACAGAAAACACGAGCAGTCAGAGGATCGACAGTGTATCACATTATCTAACCCACTTTATTGTTGGTAATAATCCATCTACAGTAAATACAGCAAGTCAAAGCTCAAGAGTTTGGGTAATAATTTTACTGTTCACCTTCGTTTGTTTAACCTGGAAATAGTGCATTTGTTGGGGACCATTTTCAGCGGCGGATTAATCCAGTTTGTATTTCGGGACCATAAGAAAAATGCAGAATATCACCAGATTTATCCTTAAACTAACATCCTCCTCAGTTATAATGAGTCCAATTATATTTAAAATTCAAGTCACTCGTGCTGTTCGAGTGAAAACAAAAGCAACCAAACAGCCGAAACACAGGCCAGATTAACTGTCTTTACAGAATCAACAGTCACTGTCACTCAGGTGTTTCTTGTTTCTTTACCGTCTGTTTTGATCCACAGACTCCCGCTCTGCTCCCAAGGTAAATCTGCAAACCTTGATGTCAAAAACAGGAAAGGAGACGTCCGTCAGTGTGATGTTTGAACACAGAGTAACAGAGGGGTTTAGAGGGTTAATCTGTATTCAAGGATGCACTGAGAAAACGGAGCATTTTAAGCCTTTTGTTTAGGTTTGATTTCCTGGAGTTGCTTCTGATTTTAATTAGGACTTTTCAAAAGGAAATGTGGTTCTTAGAGGCCAATTGTGCATGAATGAAATCCAAAGTAAGAAGTACTGAATGAAGAAGCACTATTTGAAGCTACTGAATCCGTGCCTTCCCAGAATAAATGAATGTAAAGATTCCCTCAGTGTTTGTCTCCTCAGCCTGCCTGTTTATCCAATATTTTTAAGAACCATCGTTTTCCACCTTTTGACACATCCTACGACAAATCAGAGTGTGTGTTTCTGTGTTTGTGCTGAGAGACTGTGTATACTGGAGTGTGATTGATTATATTCAATAGAGGAGCGTAGCAATTTGGAGCGCCTCTGTGGAAGTACCTGTCAGGGTTAGATAAGCATTCAAGAAAAAAAAGAAGCGAGGGTGAGAGACAAGAGAAAATGTGAAAGAGATGGAGAGGAGGAGAAATAATAAAGACTGATGCTGCTGAACACATTCCTCATTAACAGGTAGCATCATTTAGAGATCAATAAAAGTTCAGCTGCTACAAGATGGATTGTTTAAATGGAGGTTAATATTTGTGATCCGACGTGTGAAAAACAAACATGTCAGCCCAGTCTGATATTTTTGGAAATGTACTTCTCTTATCTTACCAGGAGTCCGACGAGAATATTGATATTAGTTTGATCTTTGTGTGACGAGACATCTGGGACACGTTTAGCCTAGCTTAGCACAAAGACTGGAAGCAGGGGGAAACTGTTAGCCTAGCTCAAACAAACAACTCACAAAAGTTCATATAAAGCTGCACAAATCTATATTTTTATATTAACAACTGATCAAATGACTCAGGTGTCATTCATAGTGATGAACTCACAGAGAATTATCACCAACTCTGCAGCTCTACACAGATTTTCAGCCCAGTTAGCCAGTCTCAGTGTTTCTAGCAGCAACAGTTTTCAGAATAAAAGCTGTAAAACGCCACAGTCCACTACCTGCTCAGCAGCAGACAGCAGACAGACACAGTTAGAGACTAGCGGGTGAAAATAGTGGAACATTTAGCAGCTAAAGAGCCAGATATTTCCCTAGGAGTTGGTGGAGACCAAAAACAGAGCTAACAGAGAGGGAGGACTGGACTTAGATTCATCAGGTGACACAAACACCACTCCACATGAAGGATCATGTTGCTCTGGAACTGCTGGAGGTGGAAAGTGTTTGCTAAAAGGGGCACTGAGGGAGGCGAAAGGTCCAGGTATCGAACAGGAGACCGTGCAGTCACAAGCCCACTGCTCTGACCTTCAGGCCGCTGCTGCCTCAGTGACCCGTTCACATACAGTCATCTGTCAGAGCTGCAATACTTGATTACTGAGGTGAGATGATAAGAAGAAGCATGAAACAGTGTCACAGTACAGGACACAGGGCCGGAACGTTGTGGCCTCAGCTGCACTGTACTGCTAATTAGCTAATGTTAGCATGCTAACACACTAAACTAAGATGGTGAACATGGTAAACATTGTCAGCATGTTAGCATGCTGATGTTAGCATTTAGCTCAAACCACCAAGTCTTGTTGATGCTCTGAGCCTGCAAGGATTTTAACTTGTAACGGAGTATTTTTATACTGTGATGATGCTACTTTTACTAAAGTAAATGGTTTGAATACTTCTGGCTATTTGGCAAAACAAGCTAGTACTATACAAACATAAAGGAGACTGGGTTGTGTGGGATGTGCTTTCTCCCACCACACACCCTGAGAGATCAGTCAGTCAGAATCCTCCTCATACATCATTTTCTAAAGAGGCAGATAAACCGAGACTTACCTTAATAAACAACATCACTCTCATGTTTCCTCCCTCAGCCTGTTCTGTCTCTTCTGAAATCTTTTGGGGGTAAACAAAAAGCACCGAAAACCTTCATTTGTCCTTGTTGTCGTCGTAGGTTTGTTGTTTTCTGCTGCCTCTTTTTCCTGCACACACACACACAGGCACACACAGGCACACACACACACACACAGGCACACACAGGCACACACACACACACACAGGCACACACAGGCACACACACACACACACACGCACACACACACACACACACAGGCACACACACTCCTGGCTGTCAAATGTCAGCAGTTACAGTAGAGCAGCATAGTGTGTGGAGGCTTCACAGAGAGAGATGATTGCTTGTGTTATCAGTGTTGAAACAGACAAATCAATCCCGCCCCGACAACCAGACAATTAGCCGCTTTATTAGCCTGCTTGTAGACCAGCTCATCTGGAGGGGGGAGTCAAGTACCCGCAAATAAATGTTCCAGCACACAGAAGAGAGGAGCGACGGAGGAGGAAGTAAAGAGACGGAGAGTGTGTGTGTGTGTGTGTGTGTGTGTGTGTGTGTTTAATATGGAGAGCGGGGACAGGGGTGAAGATTGATTGGGCTGATTAAAACTGTGAATTACAGAGAGGATCAGCGCTCTCTCTGCATATCTCACTTGTTGACCATAATGAGGGCTGTGCTTCTTTAGTCACTCATTGCAGCTGAAGGGGACACACACACACACACACACACACACACACACACACACACACACACACACACACACACAGAATAATAATAAACTTTATTTGTACTGCACTTTTCAAACAATTACAAAGAAGTGCTTTACATGGTTGAAGCAGCATTAAAACATGTCAGGAGGCGACGAGAAAAATAATACAAAAATAAAATACCCAACAATAATATGAGATAAAAACAATAATAATAATAAAAAACATATAAGACATGTTGGAAATAAAAGTGTGTTAGCATTAATAAACATTTTGAGAAGAGATTTAAAAGACTGATGATTGATTCTGCAGGTTTGTGAGGACGTGCAGTTTTTTATGAATTTGACTTTGTTATATCTGAATGTGTTTGTCAAAGTTTGAACTGCTTAACTATCGGCAGTTGAATAATAATAAAGAATATATTGTGACGACCCTCCCACTGTGGTGTCTCGTCGACTTTGTTAAGTTTATTTCATGTCATGTCTTAGTAGTTGTTTTATGTCAAGTTGAAGTCACTCATGTCTAGTCTTGTCCTGCACTTCCTGTTTTATTTTGTACTAATCCTTCCCTCTCGTTTCAGACCCTGACTTCCTCCCTTTGTGTGATTTTCCCGCCATTGTGATTGTCTCCCCCGCCCCTGATTGTGTTCACCTGTGTTCCCCTACCTCATGTATAAATAGTCTGTGTCTCCCCTGGTCCTGTGCCAGTTCTTCTTGTTTCTGTCCGTCAACATTAGAGCCAAGCGTACCAGCAATTCTTCCATGCTTTAGGTTTTTGCTACTGTTTATGTTACTTTTCGATCCTCCTCGTGAGCGTTTTTTGTTATAATCGTCAGTAAAGATTTTGGAAACTTTATACCCTGTCTGAACGAGTCGTGCATTTGAGTCCTCCTGTTCTGAGTCAAGTTCTTGACACCCACTCGGTTGCTTGCTTGAACCTGCAACATCTGTGCATAAAGTAAAAAGCATAAAATCACTGCTTATTTGTTTTTATTAACAGCTATGACTGTTGGATGGATTGTGATGAAATGTGGTTCATCGTTCCTGTTCCCCTCAGGATGAACTGTAATAACTTTGGTAAATGCAGGGTTGGTATTTTGGGGTTCAAGAACCTCTGACTTCATTGTGGGAGGACATTACATTGACTTACATTCACTTCCTGGAGACTTTAAACCAAGTCTTCACCCTAAAATTTTAAGATTTACGTTATGGGGACTTGCGTTTTGTCCCCAAAAGGGAGACGAGTCCCCACAATGTGACTGTGTAAACAGATTGATGTCCCCACAACATGCGTAATACATGTCCACACACACAACACACACACACACACTTCTAGAAAACAATCCTATACATCAGCTATAAATCTTTAACAGCCAACAGGCAGCAGCATCTATACGAGCTGAGACCATCCTCTGTTCTGTTGAGCTATTAAAGCTGAGCTTATTGGTCTGATAGTTTAGTCTGTGTGTGAGTACAGTACGTGTGTGTGCGTGTGTGTGTGTGTGTGTGTGTGTGTGTGTGTGTGAAGGGGATAGGGATGGCCATTGATTTCCCTCTCCGCAATTGAATAGGTTAACTCAGCTGGACCAGAGAGGGAGGAGGGAGGGGATGGATGAGGATTATTTGGTGGTTCCACAAACACACACACACACACACACATACATACGGTACTAACACATACACACACAGACACACATAAAATCAATAGGGGTAAGAGGAACATCACCCTGAAGACTGATTGTTTCCAGCCCAGATGCAGAAGGAGAGAAAATAGCTTTCTTATTGAATCAACACCAACCTGCTGCTCCCTTATCACACACACTGTATGCTTTCACACACACACACCTGTTTGTCGTGTGTGTGTGTGTGTGTGTGTGTGTGAGGGAGAGAGGTGGGGAGAGGGGAAGAGATAGAGTAGAGGAGAGAAAATTATCAATCAAACCCATCAGACACTTTCTAATGAGCCTGAAGCCAGACGCAGCTCCAGGGGAAGCAGGAGCTGGCTCCTCTGGTGCCGCCATGTTTTCTGTTCTTACTATCAGCCTCACTTCCTCACGCTGGTTATTCACACTCAACACAGTGTGCAAGGATTTATCTCATCACAACTAACTACTGTTTCTATCTAATTTCCAGCATTTAGCCTCAGACATCATCAGAAGTTCAGATGTTTCCCTCTGGTTTACGTCACGTGACAGGACGTTCATTCGTACTGGTGGTGGAAGGAAGCAAGTCAGTAAAGATCTTAGTAGAAGAAGTGATTGTTTTAAGAATAGTTGTTTGTTGGCTCAAGTGGTCTATAAAACATAAGTGAAAGCACAATCATGCTCTCCAACTGACTAATTAAAACCACCCAGACACAGCGAGCACGCCAACACTGAGATATTACAGATGGAGGAATAGTTGACGGATTAAACCAGTTTTATTTATTATTAATATTATTATTAAGGACCACAGGAAACTTCATGGATTTGTTGGGAAAAAAAGAGATCAATCAGAACCTTTTGCGTTTGTAAAATCGTGTTTATAGATAAAGCTAGAGATTTTACCAATGAATACAGCATATGTGTCATAAACAGGCAGACTTACCTGGCACACTGAGCACAGTCAGTCTCATGGTGACTCCTGCTGAGTCCACCTCACCTGCAAATCAGCTTCTGTGTTTTGTGTTTCTTCACTGCCTCCTGTCAGGCCTCACCCGTCCACTAGTCGGCCCCCCGGTCGCTCTTGCAGTAAACTACGCTTTATTCACCAAATGTTGTCCACCAGTTGTGGAAAGTAACTAAGTACATTTACTCAAGTGCTGTACTTAAGTACAAATTTGGAAGTAAATACAGGAAGAAGGTCCTGTGTTCTGGACTAGTGTGTATTTCTGTGAGAGAAACATTGCTAATTGGTAACTATCTGGGCAATATACCAGCAAAATTATACCAGCAGAACGCCGAATGCATTTGAGGACACATCTGGAAAATAGTAAACTGCTTCATGCTTTGCAAAGAAGACGTGCTGCCTTCAGACGACTGAGCAGAACAGAGGAGCTAACGTTAAAACAAAAAACATGTTAAACCAAAGACGTGTTCGGCAAGTGAGATATGTTAACGGTCTTTTCTCCCATCAAACTTGCGCAGTACACTTGGTTGGGTAGGATCGAGGTCGGATCACATTCCCACCGCAAACGAACCACTCCTGACTTTGTTGGAAACAGGTCCGAGACCACCTCCTCTAAAGGGTCTCGTTGCGGTAGTTTTGGTCCGATTACTGTGTCCACACCTGCACAAACGAACCACACAAAGGGGGAAAACGCTCCAGGGTTCGATTCAACCAAACTAAACAAGACAGGTGTGAAAATGCCCTGAGACGAGCTGCGGAGGTCGTAGCGCAGAGATTCTCCACAATCAGAGGATATGCTCTTATTTAATCAGTGTAATTACAGTTTACCTTAATGTGTGAAGATGAAGGAGAGCGCGTCCCTGGATATGAGCGTCTTATCAAGTCCCCACAGTGACATCGTCATTAAGAGGGCAGATTGATTGACTGATTATGAGGACCGGCAGAAACACTCAGGCTGCACAACAGATCCCCACAGAGCAGAGATATCACTCTCTCAGGTAAAGGAAGCGGCTTCAGAAATACTGCCAGTCAAGCGATGCAGGTTTGGGTACGGCTGGGAATTCAGGGTTCAGATCACGAGCAAAACGACGTACCTGCGGCAGGTATCAGGGAAGATGTTTCATCAGTGTGTGATGTGTTCATGCTGCAGTCAGTCCAGATGCAAACTCCACCGTCCGAGGCTCAAGGAGGGGAGAGATGATTGGAACTGGAAAAGACGTCAAATTAAAATGTTTCCAGCTCAGCTTGTAGTTAATTAAAAACATCTCCTCACATAATGCCGCTTTCAGAGAACGAATCAACAGCTGCTTTGATGATCAATGAATCAGTTTCAGTCAACAGCTGCTGAAGTGTGAGAATTTACTGTTTTTAATTGTCTAAACATTAAAGACATTTGAAGGCATCACCTTGGACTTCACTTATTCTTATATATATTGTGATGACTGCACCTGCAGCCACACCAGCAGAAAGATAAGATAAGCCTTTATTGATCCCCAAATATTTCAGCTTTACAGGCAACTTTCAAATAATTAAACAACCAACACAGTTTGATTTAGCATTTTGGTTTATTAGTATTTTTTTTAACATGATGATTGTCAGCATTTAAGGTCTGTTATCAATATCACTTTTCTTCTTGTGCCTGTTGCAGTGAGCAGTGTTAAGACCCTTCACCTCGACTGTACCAAACACCTGCCACAGCGCGGGGGGGGCATTTAGTTTGTGTTTTTTTTGCAGTTAATTTTGTGTGAGTTTAATTTAAGTTTGTGAGAGTTATTTTGTTGTTTTTTCGTATAGTTAATATTGAGTTTGAAGCAAACTGTCTATCTGGTGTTTATTTGTAGTTCATTGAATTATTGTGTTTTGTGCGCCCCTCATGTCTGGTAAATGGTTTGGCCCATCAATACATATGTTCCTGTCATGAGTTAGCTCAGTTTGGTCTCTTTGTTGAGGTTTGTTAAGTCGCTCAGTTCTGTTTCTTTGACCTCTTTCACCTTTCTCTCATTTTTTGGGTAAATAAAAACGTACCTAATTTGAAATCCAAAAATCTGCATCACATGTGTGTATATATATATACATATATATACAATTCTATACTACATCCCAGTGGCAAAGTACAAAAGAATTTAAGCTGAGAGTTTTTCTTCTTTAATAAGGAACTGATTACTTTTTGTTAACTTTTAAAAACATCTTTTCACACCACGAATTTTCCTTTGATTAATCAAAGGAACTGATTCTGATGGTTGTGTCTGCTGCAGCGTCCACTGATAGAATACTAGAAGAAAATTGGTTTGATGAAGAATCATTTAACTTTAACAAGTGGCTGAAATGGCCGGCGGGGACATCTGATAGAAATGTTTCAAGATGAAAGTGATCCTCTTCTACACCAGTGTGTGTGTATGTTTGTGTGTGTGTGTGTGTGTGTGTATGTTTGTGTGTGTGTGTGTGTGTGTGTGTGTGTGTGTGTGTGTGTGTGTGTGTGTGTGTGTTGTCTATCTCACCTGTGGGAAGCATTTCCCGAGCATCCTTCATGTTCTCTTTAGCTGTAGCCTCGGGAGAGGAAAGTGAAAGCAGTTGAAAGAGAAGAGTTGGTTTAGGTAAACAGCTTCATTTTCTGCTTCCACATCAGCTGCTTCTTTTTATCATAATCTCAGACTTTACCCACATTTGCATGCATATATGCATCAGTGCAGACAAACAGCACACACACACGGCTGCACATACATACAAACACACACGTGCGCCCACAAGATCAAAACCCAGTTTGAAACGACTCCAGTGGGATGTGCTGAGATTAAGGGGATTAAAAGTCATGGAGCCCCGGCAGCAGAGAGAGAGGAGAGTTGTTCCCAAGGTAACAGCGCTCGCAGCTTCCCTCCACCTGACACACTTAATCTGCCTCACCGAATCAACGCCGTGAACCCCCTCTCTCCTCACTCCCTCTTTTCTTTTGTAACACCTTCTGTCACCTCAACACTAAACTTTGTCTCAGATACTTTTCCCTTCTTCTGTTTCCGACCAGCTGTCTCTCCTCCAGTAACAGCACTCTGTTATCTGTTGTGTTTAAAGTCAACTCAGTTTCATATATGGAGCCCAACATCACTGTCTGAGACCCACGAAAAATACATTTACTCAAATACAATTTTGAGGTACTTGTACTTTACTTCTGCTACTTTCTACTTCTACTCCACCACATCTCAGAGGGAAATACCGTTAGTTACTTTTTAGATCCAGATTATTAAAACAAAAATATAATCAACTAATAAATGATGATGTATCATTACAAATGAATCTACCCAGCAGGATATACAGTCATTAAAATGAGCTCCACGTTTACCAGCTGCAACATTAAAGTGATGAACACATGACTTACTTTTGTACTTAAGAAAGAGTTTGAATGCAGGACTTTTACTTGTAACAGAGTATTTCTACACTGTGGTATTACTACTTTTACTGCAGTAAAAGATCTGAGTACTTCTTCCAGCGCTGTCCTTGAGTCAGATGAGGAAAAATTCCCCCCAAAAATAATTTAACTGGAAAAGAGGAAGAAATGTCAGACAGAGCAACAGAGGAAGGATCCGTCTTCATGTCCGTCCATGAAGACAGAGAACCGACACTGAGAACATGAAGCAGACTGGGACGCCTGAAATAACCTCCTCCCACTTCACAACTCTGTCTCTTCTTTGTAAAGTTACACAGAGCTGCTCGAAAACCAAAGTATCAACCTGGTCTCCTACACAGTAGATTTATATGCAGCTAATTTGCTACAACAAATATGTTTGGAAGGAAACGTAATGCTTCTCGGACATAAACTTGAGACAGGACGTGTTTAACTGAAACCACCATCTTTCATTAACTTTAACCAAAGTGTTTCTGAGACGGGACTCAGGATGTGAACCCTGAACTCTGCTGTCCAAGTCCTGAACTTTGAACGTCCACCATCCACCCCGACCACCTCCCTGCGACTGAATCCAGGCAGCGATTACGTTTGTCCCCAGACCTGATCGGACCTGATTTAGGGTCTGGACTCACAGCTCAGTCTGGATCTGTGGACATTTTGTTTTGTACATTTGGGACCGGCCTGTGTTTGTTTTCATGTCTCTGAGCAAAGTAACCACAGGCAGAAGAGCTGGTGCCCCAATTTCTTTATGTGTGTGTGTGTGTGTGTGTGTAATACTGCATGAGGCTGCGTCAGAGATAATTGAGTGTGGATGCACATTTCATCGGGTCTGAAAGAGTCTGATTGCATCAATAAAGCAGGAGAGGAAGGCAGTGGGGGGGCAGACCCCCCCTGCAGCTGGACTGGAGGTTAGAGGGCCTCATTAGCCGACCATCAGGAGCTGGAGCTCATTCAGAGAGACATCAGTGAGGGCCCCTGAGCTGTCCTCCTGATCAGCCTGAATCACTCGTCCTCCTGCGCCTGCTCACTCTCTTCTTCTCTTGTTTGTCTCCACTTATGTAACGGCGAGCCTTCACTCACAGAGGAGACAACGGGAAGCACACACACCTTGTGTCTTTGTGTTTCTGTATGTGTGAGGACCAGACGAAGATCAGTTTGCAGGTTCTTCGAGAACCAACAGCACGCCACATTTGTGAAATTCTGCGTCTTGTCTTTATGTTTATGTAGGAGTGAATAACACACTGGGCCTCAACCAAGAACATCACATTCTTATTCCAAGTCTGATTCACCAAACTCTCTTAACTTGTCGTAAATCGCTCGTTTCAGCCGGATCAGTCCCACCTGTCCATGAGGAGGTGTGTGTGTGTGTGTGTGTGTGTGTTCGTGAGATTTAAAACTCTAAAACTGCCAGATACGTAAAGCGACCTGTTCTGATCTGTTTGTGAAGTTTCATTCACTAAAATGTTAGCAAAGAGTAAAAAGAGGAATTTCACACTGCTGTCAGAAACCAGCAGACAAAAACAGAACAGGTTTAGCAGAGTCAGTAGTTTTATTATTAAAGGTTATATATAAATAATACACAGTGGTGGAAGAAGTACTCAGATCTTTTACTTGAGTAAAAGTACTGTATAAATAATCTGATACAAGTAAAAGTCCTGCATTCAAACTCTTACTTTAAAAAGTACAAAAGTATTAGCATCAAAATATACTTAAAGTACCAAAAGTAAAAGTCGGTGACGGTGGAGGCGTGGAGACTTCACACCCCTGCACTCCTGCATGTGTGTGTGTTCTCTACTTTAATGTTTACAACTCATATGACTCTTTGTATTCATGCAACGTGACGCTCAGCAGGCTAATTGATTATGACGGAGGAGATAAATGCAGATGTTCTCCCAGCATGCAACAGTGCAGTCAGAACCACAACAACACACAGAGGGAGATAAAGACCAGAGAAACAACAAGCCCAGCGTGGCACTGCAGGGTCCGGCCCGGCTGTCCTGTGGGCTGATAACACACACACACACACACACACACCACACACACACACACTCACAACACACACACACACACACACTCACACTCACACACACACATACACACTCACACACACACACACACACTCACACACACACACACACACACACACACTCACTCACACACACACTCACACTCACACACACACA
>VMKM01003377.1:0-38384 GCA_008360985.2 Macquaria ambigua | reverse complement strand
AAACTAGCTAACTGTGTATAAAGTAGTTAAGACTAGCTAACTGTATATAAAGTAGTAAAACTAGCTAACTGTATATAAAGTATTTAAAACTAGCTAACTGTATATAAAGTAGTTAAAACTAGCTAACTGTATATAAAGTATTTAAAACTAGCTAACTGTATATAAAGTAGTAAAACTAGCTAACTGTATATAAAGTATTTAAAACTAGCTAACTGTATATAAAGTATTTAAAACTAGCTAACTGTATATAAAGTAGTTAAAACTAGCTAACTGTATATAAAGCAGTTAAAACTAGCTAACTGTGTATAAAGTAGTTAAAACTAGCTAACTGTATATAAAGCAGTTAAAATTAGCTAACTGTGTATAAAGTAGTTAAAACTAGCTAACTGTATATAAAGCAGTTAAAACTAGCTGTGTATAAAGTAGTTAAAACTAGCTAACTGTATGTAAAGTATTTAAAACTAGCTAACTGTGTATAAAGCAGTTAAAACTAGCTAACTGTATATTTAGTAAAACTAGCTAACTGTATATAAAGCAGTTAAAACTAGCTAACTGTGTATAAAGTAGTTAAAACTAGCTAACTGTATGTAAAGTATTTAAAACTAGCTAACTGTATATTTAGTAAAACTAGCTAACTGTATATAAAGTAGTAGTAAAGTAAAGAGCAGCTACAACAGTAAAACATTGATGTATCAGTAGATAATGTAATATATAATAATGTATCAGTCACAGGGTCATTCTTCTGGAGAACAAGTACTTTTACTCCGATACTTTAAGTACATTTTACTTATAATACTTATGTACTTTAGGATTTTGAATAAAGGACTTTTAGTTGTAATGGAGTATTTTTACATTGTTGTATTGGTTCTTTTACTTAAATTAATTATCTGAATATTTCCACTACTGCATGCTATTATGTTATCTCACCTTTTCACCTGTACTATGTATTTATTTGTTTTTATTATTGTGTGTGTGTGTGTGTGTGTGTGTGTGTGTGTGTGATCAGCCCACTCGTTCTGATCGTGGCTGGTTGGTGATGCCGTTTGGTAAGAACCCCTGGTGGTGGTATCTGGCCAGCTCCATTCCTGCTCTCCTGGTCACCATCCTCATCTTCATGGACCAGCAGATCAGCGCCGTCATCGTCAACCGCAAGGAAAACAAACTGAAGGTCTGAAGACACAAAAGAGACAATGGTCTCAGAAGAAATACAAGCTTATAAATAAATACATAAAACCTTTAACACAAGCTTATTTTACTTTACGGGAAACCCATTTTAAATTCAACAAAAGCAGATATAAAATATGATCAGACGTGACTTACCAGCAAGTTTGTCATTATTATCTTAACTGGCCGACTAGCTGTTATCAGTAAATATAACGTCACTTTTGAACATCAGAATTCAGTTTGAATATTATACTGTATGTGTAATGTTAATGTTAATGTGAGCTGAATTGTTTTTTTTTTTTGTAGAAAACTATCGGAGTTACTTAAAACTTTCCTCTGACTGTCAGACAGAACAACATTTTCAAAAAACCCTAAATTTGGTGTGGACCCAGGTGCAGTTGCTGCTTCACCAATCAACTACAGTACTTTATCTAATTGTATTAAAATGTAACTACAATACCTATAATATAATACCATATTCTGCTAGAACTGTCTCTCCCAGCAGATTTGAAGAAATGCAACAAGTGAGGGAACCACACCTGTAGGGGGCGTGGCCTCATGGCTGCATAGTGTGTGGGTCAGGAGACATGAGGGAGACTGACTGACACTGATTAGAGTCTGTTTCTATATGAGTTTCATGACATAGACAGGTCCCAACCAGTTGACTCCATGTCAGCATCGGCCTCGCAGGTTTAGGCTGATTTAAAACAGTAGATGGTGCGTTGAGACATTTTCAACCCATGAAATGCAGATTTTTATACATTTGGTAAGAAATCAATATTAACAGCAGCACTGATGTGTTTCATCACAGTACAGTCATATCATTTATTTTACAGCTAAAACAACACGTTTAAGTGTGCAGCACCTCTTTAATGTAGAAACAAGAAGTATGTGATGGTTACAGTTTTGTTGATGTCAACCAGAAATAAACACCTGGAGTTTAATTTAGAGAAAATAATCACAATTTAAATAGCTGTATTGATCAGAAAAATCTTCCTTACATTTTTCAGCCCTACAGTCATGGTTAGACTTGAATGGTCTCTCACTCCCTGTCATTGTACCCACTTGCAGAAAGGCTGTGGATACCACTTGGACTTGTTCTGGGTGGGTGTGCTGATGGCTGTGTGCTCCTTCACCGGTCTGCCCTGGTACGTAGCAGCTACTGTCATCTCCATCGCACACATCGACTCTCTGAAGATGGAGAGCGAGTCCAGCGCCCCTGGAGAGCAGCCTCAGTTCCTCGGAGTCCGGTGAGACTGTCCGGACACTGTGTGTGTGTGTGTGTGTGTGTGTGTGTGTGAATGCTTTCCACCGTATGCATTTAACACTGCGATTCTTCATTTGTAGGGAGCAGAGGTTGACGGGCACTCTGGTGTTCGTTCTCACTGGACTCTCAATTTTCCTCGCTCCCATTCTCCAGGTAAGTTAGTAGAAGCCAGCAGTGCAAGAACCAGGAAGGTTATGTGATGTTTCTTTTTTTGATTCATCATTTGCACACACTAGAAACTCATCCTGTAATGTTGTATTTTAACTGCTGTTCTGTTTAATGCAGTACATCCCCATGCCAGTCCTGTACGGAGTGTTCCTTTACATGGGAGTGGCCTCACTGAGCGGCATCCAGGTACGATCCATGTTTTCCTTATTACTCCATGGCACGTGTAATACACGACAATTTACCAGCCAATATCTTTTTCTTTACATACACAAACATTTTTAGTACGGAGCCCTTAAATTTGGTTTTTAAAGAATTGTGACCAAGATATGTGGGACATTTTACAGTATTAAAAAAAACATGTCAATGTCACAGTTTCCTGAATCAGAGCAGGGATTTCCAAGGTGCATGGAGAAGGGTAAAGGTCTGAAGAGGTTGAAACTCCAGCAACACTTTTAGTTGAAAGAACAACTTTATTGTCAGACCTACACTAATCCTGACCTTGATGAAGTTCTATACACTACAAGTGTTGCTGGAGTTTTGACCTCTTCAGACTTTTTCCTAAATCCCAAGGTGACGTCGTCAAATTGCTTGTTTTGCTTTAAAAGTCCAAAATGTCCAAAAATCCAAAGTTAACTATCACATAAGACAAAGAGAAGCAGGATATCCTCATAATTCAAAAGCTGTAACTAGGTAAATTACTTAACCAATGATTAATTTTCTGGCAATCGACTAATCAACGTATTGACTTATTGTTTCACCTCCAAGCCAGTGCTCTGAATAATTAAGCTTATATTTGACATTTGTAGAGACAGAGAACAGCGGAGAACATGTTCTGTATCTTTATGTTCCAGTTCTGGGAGCGTATCAAGCTGTACCTGATGCCTCCCAAACACCAGCCAGACTTCTCCTTCCTGCGTCACGTTCCTCTGAGACGCGTCCATCTCTTCACCCTCGTCCAGATCGTCTGTTTGGCTGTCCTCTGGATCCTCAAGTCCACCTTCCTGGCCATCATCTTCCCTGTAATGGTGAGTGTGCTACTCTGTGTCTCGGTCAACAGTCAGCTGAACTCATATTTACATGGAACATTTCCAGAACCTTGAGTCCAACATCCAGAGGGAAACTGATGCAGCGTGTTGTTTCATCTGTCGAGTGTTAATTGTCTTTCCTCTGCGTGCAGATTCTGGGTCTGATGGTCGTACGGAAGCTGCTGGATCTAATGTTCTCACAACACGACCTGGCCTGGCTGGACGACATCCTGCCGGACAAAGACAAGAAGAAGAAGGAGGATGAGAAGAAGAAGAAGAAGGAGAGGAAGGCGGCAGAGCCAGAGAGCGACGAGGAGGTGAGGGAAACGTCGACAAACATGAAATTAAGCGGGAGATTATTCCGCATACACGCACACACAGTCTGCCTGCCAAACACACAGCTGCTGTAATCTCCACAGCTGGCGAGTGTGGATCTCTGTTCTTGGTATTTACTGTGTATTTAAATGTGTGTCACTCCATCTGTTGTGGGTGTGTCGTTCCTGGGTTTGTTTTCTCTGACTAATACTGTGCTGTATGTTTCTCCTCTCTGCCCCACAGTGTTGCTGAAAAGGCACTGTACAACACTTACTACAGTCTTTTTGTGTGTCCGTCCTCCTTTTAGTATATCAGCCTGCCTCTCCCGCCATGTTCCAACACTTTTGTTTATTGTGTTAGCATCTGTGTGCCCATTATGTCCTCATCCAGAGGAAAAGAACTGAAGATAATCCTTGGCAGTAGTGAGAGGACAGTGGTGTTCTGATTGAAGGATAAGGCTAGCACTATTCTATATTTTTGTCAACAAATCCCATGAAAAGACCAAAATTAACCATGTTTTAATGTCTGGTCGCACTAGGAAGCAACATGAATCTGTGTCCTCACGAAATATGTGACTCTAGAAGCCTGTGATGTAGTGACATCTCGCAGGGCTAGCTGCTGTAGCTGGCGAGCTAAATGCTAACATGCTAGATAGCCAGGAACATGTTTGCAATAGTAATAGGGAGCTGAAGTGAAACCGGAACTTGCGGGTTCTGTTCCAGAAGTAAGAAAACCTCATTCAAAATCCCATTGACATTTGTAACAACTTTCTCAAAAGTGCGTCGTGTGGTTCACGCCATAGATTTAGATAAGGACTGTTGTATTTTGTTTTAATGATCTAATATAGTTAAATTTTCTGTTTTTAGTGCTTTTAAATGAACATAATTTCCCATAATCCCACAGTTCATCGCATGTTAAACATCTGTAATAACAACAGGACAGCGAGGACTGAACGCTATAGAGGTTTTTAGACAGTTAAAGAATTAAAGCTAAAGACTGGAGGTGGTGCATTTGTTGGGGACTATTTTCAGCGGCGGATGAATCCACATTTGGTGCTCTAGTGAGTGTTTGGGGCAGCAGGACGGTGTGTAAATAACCTCCAGTGTGTGTTCATGTGATGAAGGAACAACAGTGAGGCTCACTGACGTGTTTTTAATAGTTTTTTATGGCTCAGAGGAAGAAGAGAGATCAGGCTTTTTCACAATAATAAAAATATAGAATATTTGTAGTCTTATCCTTTAAAGTCCCAGTGTGTCCTGCATGCCAACTACATCCTCTTTCTGCCGTTCAGCCCAACAGCTCTGCCCCCCCTCCAGTGAAGATCCCCATGGAGGCCATAGAGCCCCACACAGAGCCAGCCCCCCCTGCCCATGTTAACCCTCCCACCCAAAACCAAACCTCAGATTGTGAGTACTCCAACCCTTTCCTCCACCTCTTGTGTCAGTTTGATGTTTTTTAAATCTGTGATGCCATTTACTAAATGAGACAGTCTTTTACTACTTTTACAAGCACTCAATAATGTGACTGAGTAATTCTGTGAGTAATGCAATACTTCAATCGGATTTACATTAATTTAAAGTTCACATGATAATCCGTCACATACTTGTGTTTGTGTAGAGAGAATCATGGGAATCAGATGTTTGTTAGCCAAACAGAAGTGTGTCTTTACGTCGCACAGCCAGCTCATGGACATCTAAAAACTTTTAAGGGCAGACGTCAGTTAGAAAAGAGCAGAAACGGAGAACAAAAAACACAGAAAAACAGGTCCATAGTGTTAAAAACTCCAGAGCTTACCTTTAATATGACACCAGGAACGTGTTTACATTGGTACAGTCAGTTTGGCTTCTCAGATTATTTCCTGAATTGCAAATAATCACATTTTTGATGTGCCTGTGAACATGAACACTGTATTAAAGATGGTTCAAATATAAACGTGATGGAAAGATGAACTGCTTGTTCTCGTGACATTGTTATGAAGATTTTCATCTTTCTCATCTTTGTGTCTCTGTGTTTGTATTTGTGGTGAACTGTACACGCGTTCACATGCCCGTGCACGCCTGTTTTGTTTTGTGCATGTTCTGTGTGTGTGTGTGTGTGTGTGTGTGTGTGTGTGTGTGTGTGTTTCCTCACAGGAGATGAACCCGTACTCGACAGTCACATCCGATCAGAATGAATTAGACCGCAGGTACTGTGTGCTGAAACTTCACGTGCCCTACAGTGATCTGATGAACACTGGCTGGGACAACAACACCGTCACCTTCAGACAACCAATCACATAGTTACAGCAGAGAAACACACTCTGTTCAGTTTTCAGCGGCTGCATCTCTTGTATTTATATGTATGTTGGATGATGATTTTAGTGTTTTACATTACAGGCATGTACAGTAGAGATAATATAGGAGATAATTCAGTGCACTTGCATAGAAAGTACTGTGTACAATGCAGTGCATGAAATTATTCAGTAAGGTGTACATACTCTAGGTCAGGGGTTTTCAAAGTTGACACTGTGGGCCCCCCCACGCACCCCACCCCCAGACAAAATCAGGACAACTGCGCCTCCCACCCACTCCCCACTCTATGCTTTGGAACTACAGTTCCCATAATACTTTAGGAGACGTAAATTATGTTTCCATGGATTCAGTCACGCTTTGGGCTTCAACCTGAGACCTGTTCTTTTTTTCCCTATATTTGTTTACATTTTGGCAAATTGGCTCCATTAACAGTCTGCCGAAAGAGCTGTCAGCAGCTCCTGTCTGCAGTGCACTGATGGATGTTCAGACAACTATCACTGGATTACTGTGATACTGAAGAAAACTTAAAAACAGGAGGATTCTCAGGGAAGTTCTGCAGTTATGAGGAGCCTCTTTTTTTCTATGATTTCTAAGCAGATTTATGGACGTTTATTTGCGATGGACATCAGAGATAATATGACACTCTGATATCCTCAGAGTGTAAGTCACACTGAATCTAAACGTGTGTATCATGTCTGTGTGTTCAGATTTGACTGAGTTATGACTCAGAGAAGTACAACTTTTGACACAGATTACGGCAGCCTAAGTGTTTTAAATGACGTGTCACTGCTGACTGTGTTAAAAGCCGGTGAAATCATCAGGCCAAACTGCAATAACGGACTTCCAGTTGTATTTAGGACACCTGCATGCACCTGTCCCTTCACCTCACAGTTTGCTCTAGCTCTGTCCTTTACTTTAACACCACTTCCAGTAGTCTCCTGCTGTGGAGGTAATTTAATATTGTAGATCCTGGCACATTATTATAATCTCTTTTCTCTGCTGCAAACTGTGTCCTGTTCTGTGTTTGCGTCACTCTGACTATTGCATAAACAATAAATCAGATGTTAGTGTCAGTATTTAGATCCCACTCTCACTGTGCACCTGAACACAGCACAGACTTCAGGTTTGCATGTTGTCAGTTATCTCTGCTCTGCACAGTGCAGTTGTGTGGTTAGCTGTGAGAGCTTTCTCTCTCTGGCTTTTTCAACACCAAAATGTGGCGAGAAAAGTGGAATCACAAGATAGTTGTTTTCTAGCTTTATTCTGATGTCTGCTGTAAATATTGTTTTGTGAGTTTTTGTCTTTGAAGGCCTGTAGTTGTTTCTTCTGAGACGTCTTCTCTGCAAATCTGATCAGTTTAGTTTCCTTGAGAGAGAAGTGTAGAGGGACAGTTGTTTATTGTGCTTAAAGGATAACAGTAGCGGTATTTTTTTTTTTAAGCGTAATCCCAATTAAAGCCCAAAATGACTCAAAATAAGTATTACTGTTGGTTCTACTGCAAAAATACCTCACTAGAAGTCTCTCAAACAGTTTGATCCTTTTAAAAACTGTTAGAATTGAATGCTGACTACGTTCTTGTTATTTTCATTACTGCACAAACAAAGTACAAGTAGGAACAAGAGAGTGTGGGGAGTCACTCAGTGTGCTTTCTGAAAACAATAAGAGGCAGTGATATCTGGTGTAAACCTGCAGTAACTGTGTAAAATACATTGTTGGATTTATTTTAGGCAATAAAGGCAAAAAAACTAAATAAAATTGATGCATAAAATTACACCAATGTTACCCTTTAATCACCTTTATTTTTTTTAAAGTTAGTGGTGGTGTGACTCGAGTCTGTCCAGGTAAATGTTGAGGGGATTGATCACGACAGGATTTTGGTTGTTTCTTTTAAAGCGGCTCTTTCCTTCCTGGACTAAAGTGTGAAAACACACACTGATTGTTTAAACCTGAGAGCACGCCGGCTCCACGATGCACTTTTACATTTTGTTGTTCCTGCATGGCTGCTGGCCTCTCCCATTTACCTGCTCACACCTGGCAGCAAACTACACTGCTGTCTTGACCCTAATCGATTACTGTATTTGATTATTCTGTTTGTCAGTAAACCCCCAGAGGAGAATGGCCATCACATGATCAGATGACCAACAGTCCAAAACGCAGAATAATATACTTCACTTTCCTGCAGGACAACGAAAGAGAAAATCACCACGTGTGAATATTTGGCTTTTTATTGTTTGAAAAATGACTCAAATGATTAATCTGTCATCAATTTAGTTATAAATAGGTACTTTTTTTGTTGAATCAACTAATCGATTAATTGACTAATCGTTGGTGCTCAAATATATTCAGTGGTTGAAAGTAACTAAGTACATTTACTAAATTTTGAGGTACTTTATGCTACTTTATACTTTTACTCCACCACATTTTAGAAGGTAATATTGTACTTTTTACTGCACTACATTTATTTGACAGCTTTCGTTACTTCGCAGATTCAGATTAATAATACAAAATATGATCAACAAATAAATGATGATGTAATATTATAGGTTAAGATAAAACTTTATTGATCCTGAGGGGAAATACACGAGCTACCCGGCAGATTATAAAGTCATTAAAATGAGCTCCACATTAACCTGCTGCAACATTAAAGTGATGAACACATTAATGCATCAATAATTATAATCCAGTAATATAATATATTTATTCTGCATAATGAGTACTTTTACTTTTGGTACTTTTTTTTGAATGCAGGACTTTTACTTGTAACAGTGTATTTCTACACTGTGGTATTAGTACTTGTACTTCAGTAAAAGATCTTCCACCACTGAGTATATGTCGAGTATATTCAGAATGATGATGAAGGTGATTGGCTTCATCCTGAACATAAAACAGTCTGAAAGGTGAAATTTCCCATAAGCCCCTTTGATTCCTGCTATTTATCTTCTGTTTCACTTCACTTCCTGTCCCTCCCTCCACCACCTGTCAGTGTGAAGAGGCTTTAGTTCTTGATGAACAGCGCCCTCTACAGTCATTTCACAGTCAGAGTCGAGGCTGTAAAACCATCAACACGAATTAAAGAGTTGTTCTCATGTAACACGCTGCACCTTCAGTGATGGGAGACATACAAGCACAGTTTGAATCTTAAAGCTACAGTACTCTCACTTTGTGTATCTCTGAGCTTGTGTACGTGTTTGTACACTTAGTGTCCAGTTTATTAGGGACACAGAGCTAAAAGTAAAGCAGTTTAATGCAACAGTCCTGCAGTAGCTCCTCCGTCATGAAGGTTCAAATGTTCAGTTTGTGTTGAGACAGGTGTTTCTGTTATTTATGTTTATTTAAGCACGTTAATTAACATGTTCACTTCATGTAAATGTGGCAGATTTAACAGGCTCATTTTCACCTGCAGCCTCCGGCAGGTTGATGGCAGATAAAGAACATTAAAGGACAAACAGGAAGACGCCGTTATAACCACCACTCCAGATTATGACAGCATGTTTGATTGTTCAGTAACCACTGGTTATTATATATTCTACCATCATTGATATGAATGGGGTGGACAAAATAATAGAAACACCTAGTTAGTAAAACAGTTGAGCCGCAGCCTCCAAAATGTTGAATATTTGAACCTTCATGCAGGAGGATTTACTGCAGGACTGCTGTATCACTGCATTACTGTTGGTTCTGTGTTCCTAATGAACTGGACACTGAGTGTGTGTGTGTGTGTGTGAGATGGTAAGAGTGTAACCTGGCCGGTTCCACCACTGTTCCTCAGCATCACTCTGCACCTGAAGATCACCTGCCCCCCCTCACCTGCCCACTCCCAGACGAGCCTCGCCCCCGGGGACGCTCCGTCACACCTGCCGCCGCGCCGGCCCGTGCCCGAGGTCAGCATCCAGGTGGAGTCAGACTGCGAGGGGTCTGGCTTCTTCTTCAAACCACAGCACCGCCTTCATCCCCCCAACGACCGGCCTCCACCTGAGACACGCAGAGACTTTCACCGGAAACTGCACGCCCACTTTGGTGACTCCTGTGCTGAGACCATCCTTTAAACACACACGCACGCACGCACGCACACACACACACACACACACACACACACACACACACACACACAGGGAAGGTGCAAAGTGTTACTTTAATACTGATTATAACTCATAATCTGCCTGATCTCTGCACGTTGGTTTAAATTCAGCATTTAGAGGCTGAACCGTGGTCTGATAAGCAGACAGAAAGTTCTCTTCCACACTTTATTAATTGGATTTTTTTATAATGTCAGTGTATTAAAGAGCTCCCCGACCTAAAACTATCTCAGCTCTCTGTGAGCGGGCAGAGAAACCAGCTCCCTGTAGTGATGAAAACTAGCTGCAAAGAAACAACCAAAATGTGTTGATAAATGCGCGAGGCCGCTCTGTCAGGCATCAGTACTGTTGATCACTGTTCGTTCAGCTTTGCTTTCTTTTTGTTTTTCTTGTGCATCTAAAGAACAGTAGAGAAGAGGCTGATTTACATGGTGGTTTATGTGCATTACAGATGTGAAGCCCTGAAAAATGTAATAAAACAGCATTTAAAATCAGTTTGTATTGGTTTGTTTTGTTAACGCTCACCAGCAGTTTAGTTCCTCTAAAATAAAGACGTAAGAAACTGAACAAAACGTTCCTTTTACTGTTAAAACTCCTGCTTTTAGAATATTTGAACATGATTTAGTTCATTTTGATGGGATTTCTTTTGTTAGTTGCAGTTTTATTTGTAAGAGTACACACCTTTAAATGTTTCAAAGTTTGTAGCTTCAACAGGATCAATTTATTTTGTTGAAACAAGTGATCAGATTCTGTTAAGACATTTCCTTAAATTCACTCAGTTTGTCATTATATTTGACAAAGATGCTGCCAAAAAAAGGAATTATATCGAGGTCAACAAGTGCTGATGAGCTGCAATGATTAGTCTGTTAATTAAAAAGTCTACAATTAATCAGGAATAATTTGATAATCAATTAATCTTTTGTGTCATTTACCAAGCAAAAAAAAGGAAGTATTCAAATCCTTTAAGTAAAAGTGGAAACACTGCAATTTAAAAGTCCTGCACTGAAAATATCACTGAAGTAAAAGTATGATGAGCAAAATTTACTAAAAGTATCAAAGGTTCTTGGCCCCTGCGACTGGTATACTATTATACTGTGCATTATTGGTTTATTATTGCTGATGCATTAATGTGTACGCAGCATTTTACTCATTCTAAATACCTTATATACTGTTAAATAGTTAATCTATAAAATTACATTTTGTTTTGTAAAATCTTAATTTGTAAAGTAACAAGTAACTAAAGCTGTGAAATAAACCTGGTGCAGTAAAAAGTACAAGTAGTGGAGTAGAAGCGTGTAGTATGAAACGGATATACTTACATTAATACATGTACTGCGTTACATTCCCCCTCTGATGATGGTACACAGTATCTTTTGTACTGAAACAAAACATTTTAAGAAATCACTTTGGGGTTTAAGTAAATTAGATTTTTTCATGTTTTACAAACTGAACATTTACAATCTGAAAAAGAATAGTTGCATATTTATTCATAATTACATGTTAAGACTGAAAACCATCAAATGTATGACTTGTATTAACACGCTAATGTGTTTGTTGGATAAGATAATGAAGCATCAACATGTTTCTTTAATCTATTAATACAAAAATGTATCAAACCACTTCATGTTGAAATATTACAGCAACCTAAGCCACCCAAAACCTCAACGTACTAAAATACACATGCTCTTATTGTGAAATGCATGCATTCTAACGTAATCTGACGGCTACTTAGACTAAGCAGGGCGACAAATTACATGAAAAATTCAGATATTTCTGGTAAATCCTATTTAAGATCAAACATTAAGAATCACAGAAATAAGCAAATGTCCTGAGCCAGCTCGACCTTACTGATGCTCCACTAAACTATGAAATAATAAAGTGAGCAGTTGACAGTGAGAAGCCATTTTATTAGTTACGATCAACATCTGCAACAGCAGCTCTGCAGTCATAATGAAAACACAATGAACATTTCAGGTCTCAGATTTATCAACTTGAACCTGTTAGTGAACTTTTAGCAATGTTGGACCACAAACACATGTCCAGTTTCATCATCTTTATTATCTTTGTTACCAAACAGGTGAAGACGCCCTCAAATCAAGTTCTGGAAGCCAAAGATGCATTAACACTAACTGTCAGCTAAAGCAGTCAAAGAGCCAAGTGAAATGATTAAAAGCCAATGAAAGCAAAAATTCAGGAACGCTCAACCTTTATTCAAACTTAAAAAAAGAAAAAAGGAATGACTGACAGCTGGATCAGAAGGAGCGCTTTAACACTGGAATAAATGGCGGGTTTACTGAGACATCGTTAAGCAGAAGCTGATTAGTTTCCTCCACGGAGGCGGAGGACAAGATGGAGGGTGGACTCCTTCTGGATGTTGTAGTCGGAGAGGGTGCGGCCATCTTCCAGCTGCTTGCCAGCAAAGATCAGCCTCTGCTGGTCTGGAGGGATGCCCTCTTTGTCCTGGATCTTGGCCTTCACGTTCTCAATGGTGTCACTGGGCTCAACCTCCAGGGTGATGGTCTTGCCAGTCAGGGTTTTCACGAAGATCTGCATGCCTCCCCTCAGACGGAGCACAAGATGAAGGGTGGACTCCTTCTGAATGTTGTAGTCGGAGAGGGTGCGGCCATCTTCCAGCTGCTTGCCGGCAAAGATCAGCCTCTGCTGGTCTGGAGGGATGCCCTCCTTATCCTGGATCTTGGCCTTCACGTTCTCAATGGTGTCACTGGGCTCAACCTCCAAAGTGATGGTCTTGCCAGTCAGGGTCTTCACGAAGATCTGCATGCCTCCCCTCAGACGGAGCACAAGATGAAGGGTGGACTCCTTCTGAATGTTGTAGTCGGAGAGGGTGCGGCCATCTTCCAGCTGCTTGCCGGCAAAGATCAGCCTCTGCTGGTCTGGAGGGATGCCCTCCTTATCCTGGATCTTGGCCTTCACGTTCTCAATGGTGTCACTGGGCTCAACCTCCAAAGTGATGGTCTTGCCAGTCAGGGTCTTCACAAAGATCTGCATTTTGGCACTGTTGAGAGAGGAAACATTTTAATGGTAGTTAACAGAGTCCTTTTATAAAAGTAAATTAACCAGATTTGCTAACACTATAATCTATAATCTGGAAGTAAAGCCCTGCAGTTGTATGCGTGTCAGAAAGGGCTCCTCCATAAAGGGAAGTGGTTTGTTGACGTCCACAGCTTACATTATTCTACTTTGATGAATAGCCACCTTTACAAACAATGAGCTTTAAACACATTGATTCATCTACCAGTTATTTTCTGAACTGATCGATTAATCAGTTTGTTTATAAATTGTCAGGAAATTGTGAAATGTTACTGCCCTAAAAGGCCAAAAGTCTAAGTCCCACTACATTCAGTTTAGACATAAGACAATTACACAAGACAAAGAAAAGCACATAACGTCATGTTTACCAAGAACATGAAACTACTTCGTTTGGCATTTGTGCTTTAAAAAAAAAAAAAAAAACACTTACAGTTTTATCCAAGATATTTAATTTTCTGTGTATTAACTGATTAATACTCGTTTCAGGTCTACAATACACTACCATTAGTCTATTTACCTATAAACATTATTTAACGTTACTGAAACGTATCTTGATAGCTACGTTGGTTAGCTAACAGCTAGCTGACGTTGCAGATTAATTGGGTCACACCCGCAGCTTTCTACTCGAAGCTTTGCTAAAATACATGAGACCCGGTTTTAAACTGCTTACTAGAAGAACCGCGTACATCTCAAAGCAGAATGGTGTTCAGTAATTCAGCTAACCAGACGTTTCCCATTTGTGAGTGGACCAGCTACACTGGTTAACAGCTAATTAAGTTAATAAGCTAACGTTGCTAAGGTAACCGGAAGCGACAAGAAACGGTTGAAGTTTATCGTTAATGCGGCGTTAACTTGCCCACCGAGTTATTCTCGATAATTTAATCCCTTTGTATGATTGATATTTCGTTCTCTACCGATTTAACTGACTAAATTAAAAGCTGGACTCTGATAAAGGCTGAGGCTTGGCGACGTTTTTCACATTAGGCCCCGGCTAGCCTTGTTAGCTACCAAAACTGCTGACGTAGCTACTGATTGCTTCGTTACCAACAGCTAATTTAAGATCGATTACAAAAACATAACATCACATAAGGACACATGTGAAAAAGCTGGCCCAGTCAGGGTGCTTACTCTTTAGAAAGCTCAAATTACTTACAAACAAATTGTTCCCGCTGGTGTGTGTATGTGTGTTACACTCTCTTCCGGATCCTGTCAGGGTTTAACAAACAAAGCGCAGTGGCGCGGACTTTATAGACAACAAGTCAAATATCCTTCCGCTGTCCCGCCCGGTGGAACTATAAAATCATTTTGTTATCTACAAACACGTCATGAAATGATTTTGGAGTTAATTAAACATAAACATTCTCAGTAAAACACACAGACACAATTACAGTTTTTATGGGGGCGATAAGTCGCTATTTTTAGACAGCGTGAGGGTGAAAAATGACCGTCCACAGCCTGCGCGGATGTAGACTTGACACATATATGAAGCTTTTGGCAAAAAGGAAAACAGGTGGCAGCAAATAACAAATATTATATCCTAAAAAATATTGTTATTATTATTAATACTACTACTACTACTACTAATAATAATAATAATAATAATAATAATAATAATAATAATAATAATAATAGCTATATGTTGTTATTATTATTATTATGACTTGCACTTTTTATTTTGAATTACAACATTGTACTGCAGCCTAAATCATGGAACTTTCCCAATTTTCCACTCATCCCAAAGAGAAACAAGAGAGCTCAACCAAAATACAAAGTGGCTTTTAGAGATTAAGAGAAAAAGGAAGAAGAAACAATACAACACTGAGAGAATACAGAAGCATGACTCACATGGAAATCAGTGTCACAGACGTGCTTCCACTTCATCCTTTCGCTTACACATTTCAAAAACAAATATAAATGCCCCACTTGAGGAAATATGTTCCTATCCTGTTATAGATATGCACCAACTTTTCCTAACTCTGTCACTCGGTCCTGAGAAAGAGGCTCTCCAGGTGTCTTCCAGGTACTGAGAAGAATTTGCAGATTATTGCCACCTGGATCCAGTCCTTCAATGATTGCAAAAAAACAGATAATACTAAGAAGTCTTTCACATTTAAAAACTAACCACAACATGGTAAAGGCCTTCTAAGGCTCTCAATACAAGAGTTGACAAGCTTTATAGTTGGTGACTGCTAAAACTATAACATATATTATTGGTTAGTCAAGTCAAGTCAGATTTATTTATATAGCTCAAAACCACAAATCAGAAACTTGCCTCCAAGGTCTTTATAAATTGTGCAGCGTACGGCCCTCAATTAAAATATAATTCCAGGTACAGGAGTGATTAGAAATAAATACACGTTTGTGTGTTGTTAGCCACATTAGCTGTGATTTTATATGGCACTGTCGGTTGGTCTGTCCACCACTTTGGTTCAGACTGAAACATCTCAGCAACTGTTGGATGGATTGTGATGAAATGTGGTTCATCGTTCATGTTCCCCTCAGGATGAACTGTAATAACTTTGGTGATCCTCTGACTTTTCATCTAGCGCCATCATCAGGTCAACATGTTAATTTGTCCAGAATTACAACATCATCATAATATCATGAGTTTTATTGTGTGGCAGATGCCTCCTTGAAACTTCACTGTGGCCCCCTTGAATCCTGAAACCTAGACTCACTGAACATGTAAAGTACTGTCACCTGATGTGTTTAAATAGCTACTATATTATTATTCTAGAATTTCATATTGGGCATAAACTGGTGAGGCCTTGTCACTGATTCGTGTCTCACAATTACCTCCAGTAAGAGCAGAGGAAATGTGATGACCTCTGTGTCCATCAGTCCAGTTGTTTCTTTATCTCTTGAAAACAAAGTTAATGTGAATTGGTTTGCATTTTCATAACCACGTGAGGAAAGAGCATATTGATTTTGGTGACCCTGTGACCTTTTCCCCAGCACCATCGTTGTGCCTTTATATTGTCACACAAACAGGATCTTCTGAGTCATTATGACCATTATGACCTTTATGACCTTTACTCTAGTGCCACCCTTCATTACTATTCTGTCATTAACCAATACAACACTGTCTGTAAAGCTAATGACTAACCGGGGAGATTATTAGGCTTTGGTAGAGGACTACACTCTATTGAGTGCTTCCTCTTTGTAATTGTCTTTTGATTTCAGATAATCACTAACCCGAAATTTTGTCTGAAGTGCATATTCTCTTGCCCGGGGTCCAACGTTTTTTTTTTGTTAAACAACCTACTCGACAATTTAATATCCAGCTTTAATTTAAGGTTTTTTGGAGCCCCATTTTACACTTGCATTATAAATATATATATATTAATGTGTACAAATGCACACACAGATGTATTGTTTCACATGTTTGAAAACACAATATGTATTTATTAAGAGCCATTGCACCTGCAGGAGTTTCAGTGATTAGTTACCATTGGTACACAGCTGTTCTGAGTTTAGTATTAAGCCTGTGAATGTGTTTACGTGTGTGTGTGTGACTCAGTTCAACATGGATGATACCATCTCCTGAGGCTTGATTCAGCCAGTTCTGTTTATTCAGCTTGGCAGATATGTAGCACAAACTCGGCAGCTCTCCATCACTTAACCCTTCTCATCGCAGAGACTTTCCAGAGACTGTGAGACCTATTTCAAATCACAAGTGTCCACGCTTGGTTTTACCTTTAACCACCAGCCAACTCTCTGCATACAAAAACTGCTACTACTGGCTCTGAGGCTCCCAGGAAGTTATCTAAAGTACTTTCTCTCCAAACCCTAACAGAGTGCTGGTGGTGGGGGAAGCACTCCGATCTGTTAATAAATAAATAAATAGCACTGTGTATAACAATGTCAAGTCATGAATTCAAACCCAAGTAAAAATACACAAGTATTATCAGAAATATGTACTAAAGTATGGAAAGTAAAAATACTCGTTCTGCAGTGAAATGTCTCCTGTGACTGATATCTGATTAGCTAGTTTTAACTGCTTTATATACAGATAGCTTTTAACTACTTTATAGTTAGCTAGTTTGTACTACTTTATATACAGTTAGCTAGTTTTAACTGCTTTATATACAGTTAGCTAGTTTTAATTGTTTTATATACATTTAGCTAGTTTGAACTATATAAGGTGTGTCTTTTTTCTATGATTTTTAAGCAGATTTGTGGACGTTCATTCATGATGGACATCTCGGGAAGTGCAGGTCACACTGAATCTATAAATATGTGTATCATGTCTGTGTGTTCAGATTTGACTGAGTAATAGTGGTGACTACTTGTGGCACTATAAACCGCTGTGGAGAAAGTGTCCAACCAAATTAAATTCATAATATATATTTCACCTGCATCTCTCTGTTATACATAAATGTCCTTGACACATATGTGCTGCATCTATTGGCTCAGTGGTGTGAGTCTGACCCATGCTGTTAGCTCCTTGTAATATTAATGATCTCCTTGTGTTGCTGCACTCATTGTGAGTCTCTCTGGGTAAAAGCACCAATTAAATGCCTTAAATGCAGGCATAAACATAATGTGTTTCTGGCTCTGTGAATGCCTTTGGTTCATTAAACTTGTGTGGGTAGCACTCAATTTCCTCAGAGTGCCTAATATCGTCAAGCATCTGGTTAAAAGCTTCTCAACAGTTGAATTAACCGCAGCAGGAAAGCCTCTGGAAATTGCTATCGTGGCAGGAAGCATTATTTTCTTATTAGAATTCACGATGGCAACAGAAGGAATCATTAGGACATTAAAACGGGTTGGTGGTAGGGAAATGCTGCAGGGCAGGATTTGCCTCCCACCCATCAGGATATATTTGCAAGACAACAGCACTCAGTCCAGAAAAACGTTTCTTGTCAGACTGAATGGAAGCCAAAACTGTTGTGGTGAAAGTAAGGACTTCATACTTCAAAGAAACTTTTCATGACTATTAAGTAGATTAAAATCTTTTAATGTCAGTGATGTTGGAATCTAAAGCGGTGGTTCCCAACTGGGGGTCGGGGACCCTCATAAGGGGTCGCAAGATGATTAACAAGAAAGCAGAAAACAGGTATTTTGTATTTCATGTGAATTAGTTAATAATTTTACCCCTAAATAAAACAAGGGGAAAATAATCACTGTTTGACCTCGTCATATAGACACATCAACTGGTGACGAAAGGACACAAGTTTTGCTTCATTTTAAGGGATCAGTGTGCAAAACATACGCACAACATTCTATTACAAAAAACTGTAAACTGTGATTTCCGTCTCCAAATGACTTGCAGCACCGTTAAAGGCTCCCTTTAAATGTTCTATTTTATTACATTGGAAAAAGTTAAATGTTTAGAGCCAAAATTGGCTTTTTTTTCAGGTACCGAGGACTGAAAAAACACTGGTTTGTGATCCCTGAAAACATTTTTATTTTAAGGGATCAGAAGCCAAAAAGGCTGGGAACTGCTGATCTCTAAAGGACAGCAGATTCAACACAAAACTCTACTGAAGGCACTGCTTGGCAGCATGTGTACAGATTTTGTGCAGCTCTGAGAAACCTCAGCACAAAGAGAACATGCCTTCCTCAATATTACAGTCAGGATAAACTGCCCCACCCAATTATTTCTTTCTCAAATGTTCACAGTATTAATAATTAATTATAATCATTCTGCATTTTTAAAAGTGCAGTTGAAAAATGCATTTTAACAGCATATTTCTAAGCAAACCTTAATGCTACAAAATGAGAGAAAAATTAAATGTGCAATAAGTCCATATTCAAAGCTAATAAGAGACTTTGAGAAGCAGATTAATAGAAGTAGGACACAAACACAGTTTTGGTTTGAGACTGAAATGATTCATAACTATAAAAGAAGTATGTCTACTGTCTACATTTTCTGCATAGACCTTGGATAGAGCTGTGAACAGATGGTTTTGGGTGACAATAGATACAAGATAATATTCTGTTTGTACCATGTATCGTATGTTTTTCCACATTTGGCCCCTGAAAACAAATATGAAGCCAAAGAATTCAACAGAACGCCTCAATATTTAGAAAGTATTTTGTACTTTTTATTCAAGTTTTACCATTTATTTAGGGAAACTGTTAACATTTGTCTTCTCATAATGAAAATGTACATTTATCAATCTGCATAAAACATCACATATACAGTACATCAAAATAAATACATCATCTGGTGGGTTGATTGAGTTTGCACTCAAAGATCGGTCAGTTAACTACAGCTACGCTATTCACATTGCAACCTCCAACAATCTGCAACAATGCATGTTTTTCATTTTCCTTTTTCATCATCAGCCGGTCCAGAACCTGGGGACTCTGAGGCCAGTCTACGACAGTCATCAATCTAACTACATGTGAGAAATAAGACATCGGTACTGCACTGGCCCTAAAGTCATAGATTTAAATACCACTTAACTACAGCTAAAGCCAGAACCGGACCGGCTGGAGTAAAAAGCCTTGAAGGTGACGGCAGGCAGGAGGGAGTTTGGGGACAGGAGACAGCTGACATCTCGTGTCGGACTAACTGGGACAGGAAAAAAAGGAAGCCACTGACCATTATTTCCTTCCTGTTATTATCATTTTGTGGCAAGAGATGGTGACTCATGAGTGTGGATGTAAATAAAAACTAAAGATCCACCATTCCACCTGCCAATATATCCCCGAAACTCTTCAAGTTGTAATCCTTAAGATTTCAGTCCTGGTTGATTTGGCCACACCTGTGGTTACCGTGGTAACAGAAAGTGCGGTTTTACTGTGTGTTAAGACCACGGATGTATTAATAGATCTGATACGACTCAGCCTTGCTGCAAATTTGTCCCAGTGGCCACTGAATACAAAAAAATCCTCCGCAGCTGCAAAAGCGTTTCCCCCATAGACCTCCATTATGAAAAAAGACATCTGTAAAACTGTTGCCAGGACACCCTCAACTGCAAACAAGGTCAATTATGACTCTTTCTATTATTGATTTTGAATCCATTGAGGTTTTATATTTGTAAAACTTTTCCAGAGCCTAGAAAAGCGATGTTAAAGTGCGTGACGTGATCACAATGTAAGGTCTATGGGCGGGAACACGTGGGCGGGGCAAGGGGGAGAAACACTAGTGAGCATGCCATCACGATTGGTGGGTCTGTTGCTAGCTAGCTTATAGCTAACGTTCAGTTGGTACATTGGCTGTTCGGGGCGAATAAACACAAACAGTCCAGCAGTCAAAGAGGTGAAAATTTGCTACACTCTCTGTCTGAATACATTTTAATACTACACATCCCAGAATTCTTGGGGGCAGCAGTTCAGGTGTATCAGATTACAGTGCAGCCAAACAAATGCATGTCAATAACACAGTAAAGTTGGTTATGTTGCTGAGGACTTGGAGGTGCGCTGCCTGTAACTCTTCATCTACAGTTCACTGCTGACTCCTCCATCACTCCCTAAAATATTTAAAACTGAAAAAAAAAGCCTAAAATGATGCATTTCTGATGAACGATCATGGTCAGCTCTAACCTCAGTGACAAATCCCTCGTATTTCCCAATTCCACTAACAATGAAAACTACTATACAGAGAGCTAATGACTGTTGACTGAATGGCCGTGGAAGAAAAAAATCCGACAGTATCAAAAGTGGAGTTTGATTTAATGGAAATCTTAAGGATTATAACTTTAACTCTCTCTCTCTTTCAGAGGCATATTCCAGGATTCTTTCACTAAATTGAGAGTTTTTTGACAAAAATACTAAAAAGTGCTTCATTCCCTTATTCCACGTTCCTCATACTGTGTCCTGTCCCCAAACTCCTTCCCCTTCTCCCCTCCTTAACTTCTGTGTTCACACTTCACACCCGACATCTCCTCTTTTCTCACCATGTTCGGTGTTCTCGGATGATCTTTGGGTCTTTCCCCTCCGTCCTCCGTCTCCCTTTATCTCCTGGCGACACTGATCCATACGCTGACTCCTCGTCTACCTCCTCTCCACGTTTTCCCACCATATCTTCAGAAGCTGTCACGTCGAAGGAGGAGAGAACAGGATCAATCACTGCGTCTCGTGGCAGAAGGGGCTGGACATCATCTATTTGTATTTACATCGCCTCCTCCTGGGCGGAGAAGGAGGGAGGAGAGGATGAAGAGTTTAGGACGGGGCGGTCGGTCTCGGTCCAGAAATGTCTTCTCATATCGATACTTCATATTCACGAGTGTCCTGTTGACGATGACAGAGAAGATGGAAGAGACAGAGGCAGCATTAGGGTGGATGTGTGAGGGTGTATGGACAGTTAGGCACTCAATGTACTGTTTCAGCTCTTAAATGTACTGGACACTCACCCCTCCGGTCTCATAGAGCGGGTTGTCAAACTCTGTCTCCACAGTGATCTGTCGGTAAGGGTGGGGGTAGATAAGAGGAAGCCTCAAGTTGGAGTGATATCGGCACCTAATGGACAGGATGAGGGGAAACAGAAATGAAAACAATTCAGACAATTCAGTGATCCAATTTTCAGGAGTTTGTCCAGAGTGAGACTTTCAATGATTCTATACTTTCCTTTTTATATGTGCATATTATTATATCATTTTAAAAGTATATATTCATATTATATCTCAAATAGTTTATAATATATATAATTTTCAGGATGAACTGTAATAACTTTGGTGATCCTCAACATGTTAATGTGTCCAACACTTTGGTTAATGACCAAATACCTGCAGAACTAAAAACATTCCCATCAGCCTCAGCTGGACTCTGTGTTTACTGCTAACTAGCCAATGTTAGCATGCTAACATGCTAAACTAAGATGGTAAATATGGTAAACATTATACCTGCTAAACGTCAGCATGTTAGAACTGTCATTGATTTATAGATTTATTATGATTATAGATTTTAACTAAGGACCCCTCTTCAAGACCGGGACTCGAGATATTGACCCTGGGGTTTTTTTGTGTGAGGAGCCCAGTGGGAGTTGCCCACTTTGCCCGGCTGGTAATCCAGCCTTGCATGTGAAGGTGAGCAGGCAAAGACCTTACCGTGTGACATAGACATAAGCGCCTCCGAGCAGCACGGACAGCAGAAGAACGAGGATGAAGATGGCCAGCGCTATGTTTCCTCCATCCAGAGTGGAGCCTGCAGTCGCCTCTGCAACTGACAGACAACACATGAATAAGACAAGGTTAATTAAAGGCATAACATCATCAAGAGAACAAATAAAACCTCTAAAAGTCCGGTCAAGGGTGGCTTAGCAAATGCAGGTAGATGCTACAGGTAAACAAATGAATACAAACAGGTGGATGGACAAACGCGCACAGTGAGAAGGACCTCGGCAGGCAGATGTTTGCGGATGCAGAGCAGACACACACAGAGGTGAAGGGCTTTTTATTCTTTGGTTTGTTTGAGGGGTTTTTGTCAGTCTACAAAACAAACTGTGCCCACAGCGTCAGAGCACACCGACACACACAGATAGACTCACCTTCCAAAGCATGGTTGCCAAAGCAGTCATGGTTGGCTGCAAGACATCATTCTGTCAGTCAGTGCATAGGAACATTTGTATTTGTAACAGCTGACCGTTCGCTAATCCACACCGCCCTCACTGACTACATTTACATGCACACTAATATTCCACTAATATTAATATTATGTCATGTAAACAGCATATTCCGTTTGGATATTCCGAATGTAACATAGCATTTTCAGATTAAGACATGTGGGATGTGCAGATAATCTTCAGGTTTTAGCAGCGTTCTGTGGACATGTATGCAGCTCGTTCATGGCCTCTTCCTGTTTCCGGTCACAAACCAACCAGCCAACAGTTTGCAGGGCTGGGGTAGAGATGCAGGCACAGAAGAAAAGACAAGGAGAAACACAGCTGCTGTTAAACATGATGAAAGACTTGGAGATCAACAGGTTTCTGGATATGAGCAAATATCACAACGCCGACCTTTTCAAGAAGGAACGAATGAAAGAGGGAGGCTGAGTTCACACGGTCCAACAAGGCTGCATGGAAACGTTAGCCATGTTTCATTAGCCATGTAAACAGCTTAGTAGGAACAGTAGGTGTCTTTTTTGGAATAAGGGCAAAAAACAGAATATTTTGTGCATGTAAACGTAGTCACTGTTACTACGCCTGTCAAGGTTTCCATCTCGCACGGTACATATTCAATTTAGTCCTAAAATATATAGAAATGACATGAAACCTGTTGATTTTGTGATTTTGGCACAGAAACAAGTATTCTACACTTGGCCTACCGTGCCTAGTTACGGTTGCTAAGCCACGATTGGACAATCGCTGTTTGGGAGAGGGGTTTAGCGAGCGGCCATTAGCATGCATAGGGGCATGATCAATCTGTATCAACAAGCATGAGGCACAAAAGTCTTTGAAGAGAAGTGTACATGCATAAATCTGTTTCATTCCACACAAACATCAGAATCAAAACCACCGAATCCTGCTAAAGTCTCACCCCTGCAGAGTGGAAGCGGGCCGCTCCAAAAGGACGGGTTTCCGAGGATGCATTTAATTGCAACCTCTCCAATGAGCTCGTAACCTTGGTAACAGACAAAGGTGAGCGACTCGCCGGGCAGGTAAAGCCTCTTGGACAGGATCTGGTAGCCGTTGTCAGGGAGACCGGGGTTTTCACAGGAAACAGAATCCTCAGCTAGACAGAAGGAAGGAGAGAGAAAAGAAAGCTGGATGGATCCTGTTGAGTTTCTCAACACGAATCAGAGGTTTTGCGTCAGAGCTCGACTGACAGATTTGACAGGCTCCGGCTGAGGTGACATGACTCATGGATAATCTCCACCCCCTCCTCCAGGTGGCTGAGGGCTGATTGGTACGGTGCATTAGCATTGCATTTACATATCAAACACTTCACACAAACATTAATATCCCTGAAAACACACACACGCACACACATACACACATATCTTCAGTCCTGAGATGAAAATGCAGGAGATGAAGCGTCGTCTCTGGCATGCAGAAACGCTGTGAACTGTGTCAGCAGAGGAAAGAGAGAGCCAGGACTTTTTTTTCTCACAAGAAATCACACAAACCCACTCATGTTAGATCGCACAGCCACGGGGAAACAGCCTCTCATCTCCAGTTAACTGCCACGTGCAACTGCCTATCTTCTGAAATCACAGGGCTGACAAATTACCGGTAAACCACAGGACCCTGTCAGCCCACAGGTTTGATAAAAAATAAAATAACTACTAGCTTCTCCTGGTAGGCAAAAGCAACTAACTCCACTAAAAAACTGTCTTTCTGATACTCACAAACACAGTGAGGGAGTCGAGACGTCCACACAGGGGTCCCCGGCTCGCGGCCGTAGCAGGTAATGGTGGCGCCGCCCTGCAGGATGAAGCCGGGGTTGCAGCTGTACTGAATGGTCGTCCCCACCAGGAGTTTAGGGTCAGACAGAGACCTGGTGGAGTGCTCCACATGGCCAGGATCTGAACAGTACATGACTGAGGAAAAGATGACAGAGAGAAGGAGGAACATATGAGACACGCAGATCTTCATTCATAACATCAGCACTTAATATTTTGATCATCAGATAAAAGTAAAACATACATAACAACAGAAGAAGAGTCAGACCAGTAGATTTCCAGTCTTGTTACTTATAACTGAGGTCAAGTTTATTCCAGATAGAAACAATCAAAAGGGTACAACAAACAAAAAAGTTTCTAATATGAAATAGTTTAACACAGACTCTACTCCTACATGTTTGTAACCCTGGTAAGTAGACTGCAGTGTTCATTAAGTTAAGTAAATTGCTCAGATAATTTTGTGGCTATTTATAGATTTTGATATTTCTCGTGTACAAGTGAGAATTTTGGCCTGATGGTGGCGCTAAAAAGAAAATTCAGGTGGCCCCCAAAGACACTGACCATCAACATCCTCTGAGGACCATGAATATCCTCAGTATATTTCATGTAGATCCATTAGCGTGCACGTAACAAATCGGGTGGCCTGCTGACCATTTTCTAATTCACAATGAAAATAAATTGATTCACACTGGGAATTTTTTGTTTATACCAACTAGTAAATGTTCAATTATGTCCCTTGGCTGTTAAGGTTGCATATTAGCCTATCAGCGATCTGTGCAGTGCAGGTGGTGACACTTGATTTCTGAGAAAAGAATTCTCGAACACCTGACCTGCGCCGGGCACGTGGGAGTAGTTTGCCTTCAGGGCTGCCTGGCAGAAACTCCTGAGGGCAAACTTCTCCCGGGTGCCTGCGTGGGACTGCCGCAGCTGGATTCCCATCTGGTAGCACCGCAACATATCTGATCAATATTATTAATGTTTGGTTATTAACCTGTCATTTTGCAAAAGTGGCCCCCGGGCAAAGCAAGCTGCATATCCCTGCTGTAAACTATAAACAATAACAGATACATGCACGTGGTCGCACACACACACACACACACACACACACACACACACACACACACACAGATGTACGGTGGATGTATGATTAAGAGTGGAACTGACTCTTTTCACAGAACGGGGGCTGCGAGCTCCAGGAGAGGTCTAACTGACAGGTGAGGGTCTCTCGTCCCACCAGGTCATAGCCAGGGTCACACTGGTAGGTGATCCGAGCCCCTCGCACCAGTGCAATGTGGGATGTTGTCTTCCAGCCGTTCTGGATCTCAGGCAGGTCTGGACAGGAGTCATTTCTGGACACCTCTGAGAAAAGACATTTAAAAACAGGCTGATTAATGGCCTCATTACGATGGTGTCGCTGCTCGTGGTCCAGGTGGTTCCTCTTTCACAGCAGGTACGAGGGTCAACAAGATAAACAACGCTACGTCTGATTTCGACATGATGCTGGCACATGCTCTCTGTGAGGAAGAATCCATCGCAGCAGGAAGACTGATGGACTTTGTGCGATTGTTTGACCGTGTGACAGCGTGATGGATTTCATCTGTGCTGGACATCATCTCTCCACTCTGTATCCACTCTGACGAGGACAGTTTGCTACTGAAGCTGCTGTTTGGAGAAGCCAGTCAGTTTTAATCCAGACTCCCAATCAAACAGTCCTCAATAATATTATTACCAGCTGTCAGTTATCCGTCACAGCGCACACACAGCTTCCTACGTTTGCACTGAAGGTTGGCATTGGACATAAATCAGACTGTCATGCAGGAGACCAGAGTTCACGTCACATACCCAACCTGCAATTAACGTTTGTCTTTTTTGGCCACTTGAGGGCAGCAGGAACAAGTTGTGAACACGACACTGACATATCATCACCTTCTTAGTTCAAACTTGTTAGCAAACAGCTGCTTATCTACATCCAGCAGTTATGGAGCAACACTTTTATAAATTTGTAATGGTGTTTGTGTCACCTGATGAATGTAAGTCCAGTATTCCCTCTCTTTTAGCTCTGGTTTGGTCTTCACAAACTCCTGAGGGAAACATCTGGCTCTTTAGCTGCTAAATGCTCCACTGTATTGCCGCTCTGCTGTTTGCTGCTGAGCAGGTGGTGTACAGGTTAGGGTTTATCAGGGTTTATCAGGTTTTATCAGAGCTTTTACTCTGAAAACAGCTGTTGAGAGCGCTGAGACTGAGTCTAAAACAGTAAAGCTGCAGGCTGTAAAACCAAAGCAATGAGGTGAAAGACGCTAAAACACAATGCAGAGCTGAGGGAACGGCAGAGTCGGGTGATAATTCTCTGTGGGTTTGTCTCCTTATTACACGTACTCATTAGACCCAAAACTAGTGCATCTTTAAAGAGGCTGTTTCAAACTCCCAGTAAACTAGATGCTCTCAATGTTTGTGTTTTCACTGGCAGAATTAGTTTCACTAAATGAAGGAACATACAGAGGATGGATGTTTTATCATTTACATGCTGTATCTGAGCAGACCTCACACAGCAGCATGTACTGATCACACAGACAGCGAAGCAGCAGGACGCTCAGACCGACAGTCTCTCGATCGCTCTGAAGATCTTTTTGAATCAAGAATTCTTCTGATGTTTGAGTCAAAGTGTCCAGCTCAAACGCTCTCGCCCATGTTATCTCTACGGTCTTAAAATCAATGGAGATTGTGAATTTAGAGCAACTCCCGCACACGGGACACCACAGCAGTCTCATGGGTGAGAGTCCTGTGTTGTGTGACCCACACATCCATCCACCCAGACCTCATCTCTATGCAGACTTTGTCGCTCTTTATAGATCACCGCCTAACAATAAAAGTAAATATAGGTCGTAATAAGCTGCTTCCACAGGCGACCTATATGTATTTTTGGGGATGACAGACTCCAGTTTCCTTGTATGTGAAAAGTTCTTGGCAATAAACCTGATTCTGATTCTGATGCAGCCGTTAAATCAAATCAGCTGACGATTGCTGTCGTGTTCCCTCACAGACGGTTTCTGTTTTTTCCCTTTTCATTCATACATTTACAAGCACATTTGTTGCTCTGTGAGTTCTGATATCTCAAGTGTGCAATCGGCTGGAACAAAAGGAAGAGCAAAACAAACCCACCTCCAGTTCCCACTCATGCCAGGAACAAAATACAGAACATTAATAAAATGTACGCTGTTTAAAGAAAAATCTTTACAGCCTGGAGAGATGTATAAATAAGTAGCCTCCTGTTGAGACTAGTGTGTGTGTGTGTATGCGCGTGTGTGTGCGTGTGTGTGCGTGTGCATATGTATATTTGATGATTGATCGGGCAGCTTACAGTATTGCATTACACTGTACAATATAATAGGCCTACAGGGATTTGTAAGTTGAAGGATCCTGGATCAATTATTCATTCTCTATTGACTTGGTTCTCCTCCAAGCAGCCTGAATGTGTGTGCTGGGTAATTTATTCACACACACACACACATATAATCAAAGAGAGTAGCCTACGTATTCATGCTGTGTCTACTTGATTTACTCCTCTGGGGAATGTGTGTGAGTTTGTGGTGCCGGGAGCGCGACAACTAAATTGGACAGTGTGTGTCTCAGTGCGATGCTAAATTGGAGTCAGGTGTTGGAGACGGGGAAGCACTGCAGATCGCTGGGTGTCAAAGGAGGGAGTGAGCTTATTTGGCTGCTTGTTAAACGCTGGGGCTGTGTGTGTGTGTGTGTGTGTGTGTGTGTGTGTGCAGATGAGAGCCGTTGTGAGATGGTGAAACAAATAGGATGTGATTGAATAAGGGCAGAGGGAAATGAAAGCACAGTCAAATAAAGATAAGAGGAGAGAAAAAAGGGGGAGATGTGAAATGGAGGAGCGGGCAGCTCGAGGAGAAAAGGCTAATTTAAAATGAACGGGAGAACTGAATGAAAGTTTCCACATCTATTTAAAGGAAAATGCTGGTGTTATTCTGTATTTTTCTTATTGTCAACAAATCTAATAAAAAAACACCAAAACCAACCAACACCTGTGGTTCTCAGCTCCGAGCCCACTGGTTCCTACTGAAGACGTGAAAAGCCTTTACAACAGCTGCTCGCTGCAGTTTATATCAGACAAACAGGAGGAAACAGTGACTTTGTTGGGGACTATTTTCAGTGGCGGATGAATCCACATGTGGTGCTCTAGTGAGTATTTGGGGCAGCAGGATAAATAAATAAATAAACTCCAGTGTGTGTGTTGATGGTGATGAAGGAACAACAGTGTGGTTCACTGATGTGTGTTTAATAGTTTTTATATTTCAGGCTGTGATTCACACACAGAAGCTGTTAGTGGATACGATCACTGCCGGTTTGGGACTTTTTAATTGGGATTTTGTTGACAAGAAGAAAAATATAGATTTATCATTTAATTCAGGGATTTCCAAAGTGTGTGACTTCACTTCCGTTCACTGAGCCTTCCCTGAAACAGCCTCCCACTTTGAAAACCTCTGCTTATACTTCTTTATATTTCCACCCATTAATGTGAGAACAGGCCTCGTTTGTGCAGTTTGATGAGCTTTGAACTCTCACCCATATAGTTGATGATGAAGCCCTCGCCCTTGCCGAAGACGAGCCCCGCTGGATCGGAGTGGAAGGTGACGGTCAGGTCAGGGGTGGTGGAGGACAGCTTGAAGGGGCCGCTGCCTCCGACGTACCGCCCCAGGATACGAGTCGTGACCTCGTCGCCGTCAGTGATGGTCAACATGTCGCTGTCGCTGATGTTCAGTCTGAGGAGTACAGCCAGTGGTATCAGTGCAGGACAAGTTACGATGACTCACAGTGCAGTGTTGAGGACAGCCGACTACGTGGGAGACGAGATGACCTCAAAGGCTAAATGCTGCGTTCATCCGCAGGCAAAGTGTTTAACAGGCTGCAAACACAGCCATGTTTTTGTTGCCCCAGAGACGCGTGTTTCACCACACCAGCGGCTTCTTAAAGACGCCATTTGCGAGGTTTAGGAAAATGAAATATCTGTAAATGTGACATGGCATGAATCCACCAAAGGACTGAGAAGTATGTAATTGGATTAGTGCTTGCAGGGAGTGAAGTTAAACTTGTCAAATCCATTTAATACCATAGAAAAAATCATTTAATGTAAAATGAATAAGAATGAATTTTAAAGGATGGGGCTGGTGATATTGAAACGCTGGTTATTTTACTCTTTACATCTTGATTTACCTTCATTTCTTAAGTTTACCCGACTTACTGACAGTATATGTTGAGCTGTAGTAAATTGTATACTTTTATTTGGAGTAATCCTACTATATTATTTTGGACTGTTGCAGAGTTAAGGGTATTACTACTTCAACAGTTTCCATTTCAATATAATTTACAGCACTATTAAAATGAATGTTTATGAGTAAAATTTAAAGGAACAGTTTGACATTTTGGGAAATATTCTCTTATGTCTGTACAGCTAGCAGCCGGTTAGCTTAGCTTAGATTAGCATAAAGACTGGGAGCAGGGGTAAACAGCTAGCCTGGCTCTGTCTAAAGCTCACTAATTAAAACGTTGTATCTTGTTTGTTTAATCCGCACAAAAACTGAAACGTAAGAACAAGTATTCCTATTAACGTTGCTCACAGAGCATGCTCAGTAGAGTTCTTCTCCAGCCGAGCACATTCAAGATGTCCGCCGGCTGACTTCCTGTTGGCTCCACGTGCACATGAATTGGATAAAATCATTTCTAGATTTCTAATGTCTAGAATAATTTATAGACTTTCCAAATGTTATTGACTGAATGAATCAAATTCTGATAATACAAAGAGTAATTTCAGAAAAAAATATTCAGCAGCTTCTTTTCTAATTATTGTGTTTGGGGAGAACTGCTTTTTTGGTCAGTGTGCGTCACCTGATGGACACTACACCAAAATCGCCTCACAACCCAGTTCTGTTCCTGTTCCTTTTGTCAGAAGTCCATCATCCAGGGTTCGTACAGCTTTTTAAGAGTAAAATTCAAGCACTTTTCAAGCACTTTCACCAAAGATTTCCAGACTCTCAAAGCCTTTATCATCACATCTAAATTGTTACTATAAATTCCAGGAGACAACAAACTAATATGATGTCGGAATCGTTTCATTTCAAATATTAAAAGCTGTTTGGTTTCCATGAGTGATTGTGTCGATGATGAAACACCAGATTAAGTTGAAAATCAAGCATTTTTCAAGGAGTATATTCAAATTCAAGCATATTCCTAACCTTGAAAACATGAAGGCATGTCACAAATCTGCCTCTTTACGTAACATAGCCAAGATGCTGCTTATTTAACTGTTTCTAAATTCAACAGACATATTTTGAGGGTTTGCTCATCGAGCTCCGCTTCTCTGGAATAAACTCCCGCTGCAAATTCGAGAAGCAGCTCTGTTGAGACTTTCAAATCCAGGCTTAAAACCCATCTTTTCTCTGAGCTCTCTGGGTGAAATGATAAACAACATTCAGACTGCACCGATTCTCACCGGGTTTGTCTCATTTATCTACAAACAAAAATGTACAACATCAGAATAATTTGAAAGATGCTTAAATAGAATAAAACTTATTGGCTTTAAATTCAGTATTCTTAATTCACGTGGGAGTTTCTGAGGGATAGACGACAGATTGAGCCAAAGATGTAGCCACAGTGGCCAGCTCTGGAGCGAGCCAGTAAAAGTACAGACTCCAGACGAGGGCAGAACAGTCTGAGTCTTTTCAGCATGCTCTCTAATGTTGGCAAGTTTTGAATTTAATGGTTCAGTATGAGGGAAAAGAGAAATATCAATAGACGGGGTGCTAGACCCGTCACTGAGCCTCCACACTCAGATACATTTTTAATGATAACATCCATCCAAACTTCGGACCGGAGCTGAAGTTTTAATGTTTACGAGTCTGTGTGTGTGTTGGTGGATTTCTCACAGTTGAACATCGAGCAGCACCCGTTTGTCCTCCCCGACATGTATCGTCCAGCTGCAGTCCTCCCCCTCTCCGTACCACTCGGGCCAGTTCGGAGACAGAATCACGCCTCCTGGTCCGGTCAGGTCGCCTCCGCACTGAGCTGCAGAGAGAGAGCAGGATTAAAGAAAGAGGAACAAGCGAGATTTAAAGATTTAAAGGAACGTCTTTTGTGCTTCCTTGCCATGAGGTAAATGATCGTGTCCGTACGGTAAATATGAAGCTAGCACCAGCAGCCGGTTAGCTTAGCTTGTAAGGATTAAACAAACAAGATATAACGTGTTAATTAGTGAGCGTTTTGTTACCTTCGAACAGAGCCAGGCTAGCTGTTTCCCCCTGTTTCCAAGTCTTTGTGCTAAGCTAAGCTAACTGGCTGCTGGCTGTAGCTTCATACTTATCATACAGACATGAGAGTGGTATCAATCTTCTTATCAAACTAAAAAGAAAATAAGCCTATTTCTAAAAGTAACTATTGGAACTATTCCTTTAAGGAGATTGCAGCTCTTAAAGTGTCACCCTCAATGGTCGCCATCTTGGCTACGTAGCGGAAGAGGAGGGACCACCAACTAGTGACTAGTGGCGGCCGCGGTTGCGATTGTTACGGTGAAGACCGCACTGAAAGTAAAAGCACATTCATTTTTACCAACAACTCGCCATTAACAAGAGGAAGAAGAAGAAGAAAAGGTCAAATGTTGCGATCGTCATTTCCGGTAAGTGCACAACGGCCGTGTTTGATTTGAGACAACACTACCCTGTCAAAATTCAAACACTACGTAAGTAAGTTCATAGTGTACACAGTGTACTGCATGGAAGTGTGCTAACAGAAGTATCAGAATAGAGTCACAGCAGCATTGTCTTGTTGTATTACCTTTGCATAGCGGCTCCGTGTCATTCCAGTATGGATCCCTCGCACTGATGCACTCGATAACAGGGGGGCCTTGTTCCAGAGAGTGACCCGGGTCACAGCTGAACTGAATCACAGCTCCAACCCCGTACAACGGGTCGGACGTGGTGAAGTTTCCGTTCTGGAGGTACGGCTCGTAGCAGTGGCCACGCTCGAAAGCTGCAGGGGAAAATGAGACGGACAGAAAGCTCAGGCCTCTTCAAATTACCAGCAACACGTGTCTCGTTAGAGTCGCACCAGTCGCTTTCTGAACTTATCATACCTCTGTGTAATTTCAACAAACACATGCCAAGACAATCGGTAGCATCTCCCTCAAAAAAACTGTAATCACACATTAAATCTGGTTTCCTCTCGCGAAGATGATTCTGTTTCTCTTCCCTGATGAAGATAAACATGTTGGAAGAGATCTCTCCGTCCCTCCACAATCTGACATCGCCAGAAAGCTTTAGCTCAGATTATGTTGGACGACCAGCCCTCCTCCTGGCCATCCAGCCAAAATAGACTTGGCAGTGAGCAGAAACACGGAGCCTTGCAGTCCTCTCATATTTATTTACATAATTACACTGTAATTATAGAAATATAACTATACAATAATACAGCAGCTTCTGCACCTTCATAGCGGATGTTGAATCCCGTGTTGTGGTTGGGCTGATCCGTGATGAACTGGATCCTTACAGCCGGACCCTCGCTGATCACTCCCTCAAAAGGTATCTGACCGCCCCGACCCGAGTCGAACAGCACCACGGAGCCGGCGTCCAGCCCGCTCCACAACACCAGCCTGCAGGGACGGAGAGACGGCGAGCGTGAGGGGACGTGAAGGGGGAAACTTTAGAGGGAGTTCAGCTGAAACAGTTAACCGCCCAGCGACTGTGTGACTGTGACAAAACATGCTCATAAAACCTTTCTGGGACAATGTATGTACTGATACACTGATACACTGATATATTGCTGTAAACAACTGTGCTGTGATGCATCAGTGGGAACAATGTTGTAAGAAAGCTAAACAAGAAATTGGTTTAAAGCTAATCCTCTAAGGAAGAGCTACTGAATAATGTTGGTGATATTAATTCAATGAAAAAATTGACCTTTTGAAAGTTTAACCTGCATCAACTGATTTCTTTTGGTCACATGTTTGCATTAGCATTTATAACCTAAGATAATCTGCAATGCCCGTCCCCACATGGGCCTTTAAAATACATAAAACTCAGAAACACATACACAAGAGACAGAACAAAACACAGACTCAACAACAGGTAAATACATTAAAAACACACAACCTTTGATATTTTATATTAATGTTGAATAAATTAAAATATGCATGTCTACATCCCCCAATGACAACTACTGGTTCAATATTTTGTTGTACTTTGCTTGTGTCACATGTTGTTGTTTCTGTATCTGAAAAGCCAGTGAAACTTGACGGGCACTCCCACCTGTCAGTGGGTCCCAAGGCCAGTCTCTCCAGGTGGAGGTGCAGCCTCTGGTCCTTGGGGGCCTCCAGGGACCAGGAACAGGAGCGGTCCTGGGTGGCGTTGGGCCCGTGGTGGGGAGAAGGAGACAGCACCCTCCCTACTGTAGCGTTCTTCACTGTTCCCCCACAGAGAGCTGCACAGAAGAAGTTAACTTTTACACAAGTATATGTGCAGGATATTTTTTCAATAATGAAGTATTCTTTAAATATTGAGAGTACAAACTAACAAGAAAACATGTCAAGGTTTCTCATACAGAGTGAAAGAAAACTCAACTCTCAACTTTTAAGCCAACATGGATGAAAAGTCCTTGAATGGAAATTTGAACTCGAGCTGAAATGATTAGCAAATAATTCTGAAACTATTTTGTTGATCAATTGGATGTTTCAGTTTTTAAACCACAAATGCCAAATATTACTTTGTTCCAGCTTCTTAAATGTAATGATTTGCTGCTTTTTCACATTGAGCTTCAGGAAAACTGTGATGGGATTTTAGAGACCAAACGATCAATCGATGAATCGAGAGAACAATCAGCAGATCCATCCACGATGAGCATAATTACATGCATGACGGAAATCTGCTAAGGAAGATCATGTGATACAATCAAAAGCTTGGTTTCGCAGACTAAAAGAAAAGTGTACTAAATCACGCTCTCATCTTATTCATTCATTCACATCACAGTTCTGGTGAGCAGAAGCTTTGCTCTGCATCAGATATTTTGAACTGTGAAGACACTGATGCTTCGTTCTAGTTCCGTGGAGATCCGACTCAGAGCCTGCAGGATCTTATTCTAACCAAAGAGCGGAACAACTCAGTTAAATATCTGGTTTTGATAAATAAACGTCTTTACAGCAACAACCAACAACACTCACCCCTGCAGCTGGGCACCTTCCCGCTCCACACCGGCAGGGAGGCGTTGAGGCAGGTGAGCAGCGGCTCCCCCTGCAGGTGGTAACCCATGTGGCAGTGAAAGCGGGCGGTTCCTCCGGGGAGCAGGTCCAGCACAGACACCTCCCCGAAGTGAGGCCTCTTCGGCAGTGAACAGCTCAGCCTGAAGACTGCACGCAGAGGGAGAGTGTATATTAGTGCTGTATGTTTATTAGCTTTAACTAGCTGTTAGCTAGTTTTGGTTCAGACTGAAAAATCACAACTTTGTCACGAAATTTTGTAAATATATTTATTCATGTTCTTTATGAACTTTGGTCTTTGGAGACCCTGAACTTTTCATCTGGTGTCAAAATTTAAATCTCTCCAAACGTTTTTAATTGTTGACATTTCCATCAGTCTCAGCTGTACTTTGTGTTTAGTGCTACTTTGCATGTTAGCACATGTTAACACGCTACACTGAACTACTGAATTTAATGATAAATAATACACAAACAGTAAATATACAATTTCTCATCATTTAACAAGTTTCAGTTTTCAAATGACAAATTCACATTTTAATGTCAGATTAATAAATGTTCTGGCTCCATTTCACCTGCCCAGGGACTACAGATGGAAATTGGCTAGTAGCTAAATCTGGTACAAAGCATCTTTTTTCTTTTTTGAGATGAATGTATTTTGTACACGGTCCCTGATATAAATAAATTTAATAAACTAAACTAAATTCGTCTTTTAACAATCAGTTTTAGTCGAGTTTGTGTCTGTTTTTCATCTCAATCTACATTTGGACTGGCTCTTCTTTAGTGAACAAACTTATTTTATTTTTATATATTATATAATTATAAATACATATATATTTTATCATGTATACTGTAAGTAAAGGTAACTCTTCCTTATGGTAACTAAATTGTGGTAATTACCATCAAGAGATCATCGTGATTTTACGATAACCTGCATCTTCTCTTCTAAAATCATTATTACATCAACACACTTCTATTACAAATCTAAGAAAGCGAGATATCGTATCTGAAAATTAAATCTTGTTTGGGGTTCACCCTAAAAACATCTTGATCTTTTTGCAGGTTTGTTGCCATGACAACAGTTCCAGGTGGATTTTTAAAACCAGATTTGAAGAACCAAAAAAATCCAGACTCGTGTCAAATCGTCAACAATCTAATCTGGATAACTCGGTTATCCGCGTACGAAGAACGTCGTTTTCCTGCCTCATGTTGGGTTCATCTCCGTCTGCAGTCTCCGTCAGCACTACTCTGCTCTGTCCTCCTGCCTGGTGGTGATGTAAACGGATTAGATGGCTGTGATTAATGGCACAGGGGGGTCTTAACACTCTGATGTTTCCTGCTTTCCAGTCCTTGTCATATCCATTATGGGCACACACGGCCAAGCGCACACACACACACACACACTCTCTATACAAGCTCCCATATTCTCAGCCTCCTAATGAGATGAGAGCCAATTAATCAGAGCTCTAATCAGCTAATTCACACGACAGATTCAATCACAGTGCTAAGTGATTAGATGAGAAGATTTTTGATTATGCAATTAGCATGTATACAGAGCACAAACAGCCTCTACAGCCCTGATGAGGAACTCACACACACTGAATGTGTACAGCGTGTTTATATATATATATATATGAATATTTATATTTGAGTCATGATGTATTTGTGTACACTCGTGGACTCACTCTGATAGTGCAGCTGGAAGATGCCCATGCCTCCCTCCGGCGTGGAGCGGTAGTAGACGGACAAAGTGTTGGTGGGACTGCGGATCACCTGACCTTCAACCAGCAGCGTCTGATTGGCCAGGACCAGCAGGGCGCCTCGTTCGTCTGCACACCTGATAGACAGCTGCTCGCCCTCCGAGAGGTTCACACTCTTCACCTGGACACACAGGAAGACACTAGTTAAAATAAAAAGACGGAAAATACACCCACATTTTATTACTCTTTAAAATGTTTCCAAGTCATGAGTCCGTCAGATGATTTGGCTTTTTTCCCCTCAGATATCGCACAAGTAAATAAGGCAAAATTGTACTCAGGTTGCACAAGATACATTAAAGGGGTGTTTGTTATTACCTCTCATTACTCTCATTAAGACTCACACAGCACGATGTGATAACTCTGCTGAGCTCCTAACCTTATAAACTATTATTACAGTCTAGTTTTCAGTGGTGGAACGTAACTAAGTACATTTACTCAAGTACTGTACTAAAGTACACATTAGAGGTACTTGAGTACTTGAGCTCTTCATATGTTTTGTATGAAACAATCTTAATTTGTAAAGTAACTGAAGCTGTCAGATGAATGTAGTGCAGTAATTTCCCTCTGAGATGTAGTGGAGGAGTAGAAAGTAGCATGAAAAGAAAAGACTCAAGTAAAGTACAAGTCTCTCAAATTTGTACTACAGTACTTGAGTAAATGTACTTGCATATGAGTAAACTATGGAAACAAATGCTCACAATGAAGGCAAACTATTATACAGAAGGTTAAATGTGGATCAATAAACAGCTCAAATTCAGCTGGAACTTGTTTTCCGTCTTAACCTTCTTGTTAAAATTCACACGCTGTGCTCAGGAGTCCGTGTTTGCAGCACAGGACCGATGTCGTCGCTGGCTGTGGGTTTTCAATTTGCATCACGATGTTGCAAATTCCTGGGTGACCAGAAAAAAACAAGAGTGCAGCTCTTGTTCCAAAATGTGTCGGTATTTGTCACACGTTAGAGGCAAACAGAATTCATTTTGTCAGTAGGTTTGGTAATATATGAAATCTGTGTGCCGTACCAATAAAACTGCCAGTTGCAGTGAATTGAAATTAAATTGTGTGTGTGTGTGTGTGTGTGTGTGTGTGTAAGAGAGAGAGAGAGTGCTGTTGTTAAAAAAGATGTTCAGTCTACTCTGCTGTTGCAGTAAGGTTTCAAAAGTAGGCCTACTTACGTTTTCTGAATGAAGTGTTACATACAGTACATGTACTTTTTTTCCTTACCAACGTTCTGACTATATGTAAACTAATGTCAGTATTCATACGCTGCTTTGGCAATACTGTGGAGTACTGCAGTGGTGGAAGTGTTCAGACCTCAAGTAAAAGTCCTGCATTCAAAATCCTGCTTAACAAAAAGTACAGAAGTATTAGATGTATTCTATCTGACATTATTAGATTGTTAATACTACTTTATATACAGTTAGCTAGTTTTAACTACTTTATAGTATCTCCCTCTGAAACGTAGTGGAGTATCAAGTATCATAAAATGAAAATACTCAAGTAAAGTACAAGTACCTCAAAACTGTAAGAACATTACTTGAGTAAATGTACTTTCCAACACTGTATGTGATTATGGTCATGCCAATAAAACCCCTTTGAGAGAGAGAGAGAGGGAGAGAGAGACAGAGGGGGAGACAGAGGGGGAGAGAGGGAGAGAGAGACAGAGGGGGAGAGAGAGACAGAGAGAGAGGGAGAGAGAGACAGAGGGGGAGACAGAGGG
>VMKM01003376.1:0-38412 GCA_008360985.2 Macquaria ambigua | reverse complement strand
GAAAGGTGGACAAAAGCAGAAGTTTCTATTTTTGTAAATTGGTGATATGCTTCAGAAGATGGGGGTTTGTTTTTGAAACCATCATCCAACCTGAAAGCACAAACAGATGTTGTAGTGCTTTAGTAGACAGTGTGTGTGTGTGTGTGTGTGTGTGTATAAATGCATGGAGATAGATGTTATGTGTGTGTGTATTTGTGTGTCTTTGAGCTAAGCTGCCTCACTTCTCTTCACATGTACTGAACATGCTGTGGTGGCTGATTGGGGGGATGGAGGGGCATTAAACCCTGACAGACTCCCAGTGACCCCCCTCACCACCACCACCACCCTATACAGAGTCACGGGGTCAGGTCAAGGTCTAGCCGTGGTCCGGGTCTGAAACATGCAACACTCTAACAGCCTGTGGACATCATGCAACAGATAACGCTCGTATCACACTCGCTCTCACACCATCAAAAGACACGATGTAACACAGACGATGGCGCTCTAATCTGTTAGGCAGCTTAGTATCAGTTCACTGTGATGAAGTCTGACCCCACTCTGCTCTGCAGCCATCTGCTGACAGAGGTGCAGTGTAACTGAGTACATTTACTCAAGGTACTTGAGGTACTTGTAGGTACTTGTACTTTACTTGAGTATTTTTGTTTCATGCTACTACCTCAGAGGGAAATATTGCACTTTTTATTCCACTACATTTGCACATAAAACATACAAAAAGTGTATAAAATATGACTCTTTGTTATAAATTAACAGAATATACAAGTACAGCTGAAACAATTAGTTAATTAATTGATTAGTTGATTGGCAGAAAATTAATGGTATATTATTTAATAATATTTTGATGATCGTTTCAGTCATTTTTCATGTAAAAATCTCAAACTTTTCCTGGTTCCTGCTTCTCAGATGTGAAAATTTGCTGCTTTTTCTTTGACTGTTTGTACAGAAGTGTAACGCATTCACCTGAGAAAAAAAATGTTGCTCTGTTTTTCTGAATTAACAAGATATCTCCAAATCCTGTGAGAAACTCAATTTCATGGACTAAACTAGATGTTTAGTTTAATCTAGTTTTATTTTGGTTTGAGACATTAGGAGATACTTGTTTCTTTAAGTATTATAGATGGTTTTGTTATTAGTTTGTCGACTTTGCATGTAACATGTAACTAATACCTTACTGACTCTGTAGGCTACTTGAAATCATATATTGTTGGAGGGTCAGGCTGATTAGCAGCAGCAACAACATGCAGGTGAGAACTTCTCGCAGGATTTTGAGATATCTCATTGATACGGAACAACAGAGCAGAAGTTTTCTCTCAAGTGAATGCATTACGCTACGTATGATGTTAATAATTGTAATTTATTTTTTAATAATGTTGAGGTTTGGACTGTTGGTTGGAGACAACAAGCATTGTGAAGGTGTCACTTTGGGCTCTGGGTCATTGTGATCAATCAATCAATCAATCAATCAATGGATTAATGGAGAAAAGAATCAGCAGATGAATCCAGAATGAATCATTAGATACAAACTGGTGGAAAATGAGCTCCAACAGTAAAATCCTGCTTTTACATGAATGATGAGGAAGAATCATCTAATGATAAAATATATACTTTTACTTTTAATACTTTAAGTACTTTTTCCTGATTATACTGACATACTTTTACCTGTAACAGAGTATTTTTACAGTGTGGTATAAGTACTTTTACTGTAGTAAAGGATCTGAATACTTCCTCCACCGCTGCCTGTTGAGGTTTTATTTGACAGAGTGATAATGTGACAAAGACACACTTTGTGTTTAAAAAAAAACAGAACGCTCTTTCAGTTGAAGCCAGAGTGCATCTTTCCCAGTTCAACAGATTTGCTGCCACCACCCACATCAGCAGGGCTGACGGAGAATAATCAAACCCACGCTGGTGCAGATCTGTGCCCGCTGGGATGTTAAAACAGGACTGCCTGGTAGGGGACCACACGCCAACTCGTAACCCACCTTGATCCTGAAACTCTTCTGCACAAACACATGCTCAGATGCAAATGAGGCATGCTGAGGGAAAGAACAGGTACACCTAGACCCAAGAGGAAGATCAGGTCTCTTTAGATGTATGAAAAAGATTTTTGTCGTCCAATGCCAACGTCCAGTGGCAAAGCAGGAAGAAGTGAGCTTTATATGTAGCATGTAGTATGTCTCACTTTCACTTAACTTTTCCTGCTTTTATTAACCATAACCGTGATCCTTCCCTAAAATTAACCATACTGTATTTGTATTTGCCATGCCCAAATATTGTAGAAAGCCAGAATTTTAAAAACGTTGGCATTGGACGAGTGTATTCCAGGTTTTTGTAGGTAAACAGGCTACTATAGTACTTGGTTTAAGTCTTGGTGAGCCAACCTATTAACTACTGCGGTAGATTAACCTCATCATGTCGCGTCTTATCTGTTCCAAAGCTTTAAAGGCCACATCTGATGTCCACGGGCAAACAGTGGAAATGCTGACAAATGAAAAAGTCTCATTGCAACTTAATATCATCAGTGGTTGTGGAGCTGCACAGGGAGGAGCGCAGAGAGAAACAATCCCTGTGAGGTTAAAGGAGATGGCGAGGACACGCAGACACACACACTGCAGTGTTATATTATAACAACCTGAAGGGAAAACGGCTCCATTTGAGAATCTGTACACTTACAAAGCAGAACAATCTTTCCACCAACTGTCATAAACATATAGCATATATACAGTATATTATACTATGCTGTATATATACTGTACTCCAGCTGCTCATTCTCAGAGCTGCACATTTTAAAATGAGTGGTACATTACTTGAGCATTTTGACTTTATGCTACTTTTACGCCACTAAATAGGGAACTAAAAGGGAACTTGTCTTTCAAAACACGGGATAATCTCATATGATGCATTATAATATAAACTACAGGACTCTGTGTGGACTACTTAAACCTTTAGCACCACCTGGATCACCTGAAACACCACTTATACGTTACTGAACTACAGTTTGACACTTTATTACCACTTTCTAATGAGTCACAGATTATAAAGGATGTATGAGTTGTAAGTAATGGCTTTATAAATGGTTAATAAATCATTTATTAATTATTTATAGATTAGTTATAAGTCTTCAAAAAGAACAACTTTTTGGCTGCCACGTTTTGTGTTGTGCTTGACCAGCCAAAAGGGTCTTTTCACAATCTGGCAACCCAAAAGTTGTTCTTATTAAGGGTTTATAACTGATCTATAGACATTAATTAATTACTTTTACAGATTTGAATGTTTGACTTTACTTGCTTCACATTCCACTTTGAACTTAAACTCTCTTAACTCTTAAAAGCTTATTTTATTTATTTATTCATACAAAGCCTCTTGAGGGAAGTGGTTTGGGGCTAAAAAGAGATGACAAACAACAACTAATTCCTAAGGATGTTTTTTTCAGGAGCTAAAATTGTGACTGTTGTTTATTTAGTCAAGAATGTTTAATATTAGAGAGAAATATGCTGGATTTAAAACCACGTTTTCAGTAGCTTTAAAGCGTAATAATGAATATTTTGGCCACTGGGGGGCAGCGACGCTGATGAGAGCAGTGAGACTGAACCAAAGCAGTAACGTTGTAGGTTGTAAAAAACCAAAACAAGGAGCTGAAAGACGATAAAAAAGCTCTGTAGAGCTGAAGGGAGCTGCAGAGTCGGTGATAAATCTCTGCAGACTCGTCACTACGAGCGACACACTTTCACATTACACATTGTTATTTGAGTCATTGTTAATATAAAAAAACTTCTAACTCCTTTTCAATATTTCTCCAGATTTCAAACCTGTCCCCGTGTTTAAACTGTTAGATTTCACCTTTTCCAAAAGGTCTGTCGGAGTAACAACATGGACAGTTTTATTTGATTATGAGCGAGTGACTTGGCACAGTGGGTGGTCTCGGGTGGGGACATAAGGGGCTTTAATAACATCACTGTCATCTGTAGATATAGCCAGCAAAGGATTATGGAGGATTATTATTACTGTGTGTGCACATAAATCACCAAACATTACCGATCATGATCTGCATTGTTTATTGTGTTCTCTGCTCTATCTATATCTATCTCTATCGGTGTAGAATACAGTTTTTGTTGGACAATCTCATGTTACACACTACAGTTGATCTCTATACAAGCTGTTGCAGCATTTCTTGTGGTTATTTAACGCTTTAAATTCACAGCTGCTTCTGCATCTGTTACATGTGATGTGGTGTGGTGTGATGCGGTGTTGTGTTATTTTGGGAGGAGCACCTATGTGGAACCAAGCGAAGAGCAGAGGAGACCCACAACTCCCCCACAACACTGCGGTCCTTTAATCTAGTGGTCTTGGTGATTTATCTGGGCCGTTCCTGTACTACATAACAGACGTACAGTATAACTCTGAGCAATGCTCCCTTTGTTTTCCTGTGTTTGGCTTTTTATTGTCATGTCTGTCAAAGCAGAAGCAGCTTGACAAAATTCACTGACAAGTTTTCCTAATACCGCCCACCTCAGGACCTTTTTTGGTGATTACAGGTGATGTCCTGTGCAGGGATGTCTCATGTTGGTGCCAGGAAGGCAGCAGGCTAACCGACACATCAGCAAACAACAGCAGCAGTTCAGATTGCAAAGTAAATATGCAAATTAATCATTGAAGCGCCTATAATTACTATTTTTGTATTAACAATGGATCGCATGACTACTTGTATGTGAAAGGGTGTCAACCCCACAGAGAATTATCACCAACTCTGCAGGTCCTCTCGGCTCTACACAGTGTTTCGGTGTCTTTCAGCTCATTGTTTTGGTTTGCCGGCCCACAGTTCTTCTGTTTGGCAGGGGGTGGCAGCGGGGAAGAGTGAGCAAGAGATGTCCATACTTGTCTGGTAACATCGTTACGGACTGGTCGCCAACACATGCGAATGTATCTGACATTAAATCCACACACAATTTATGCATGGGCACAAAACACGAAAGAAACGTCCTGCACATTTAATTTTTTAATGGCGATGTGAATCTGAGTGGGCTAAGTGGCCAGTTGGATGCCTCTCACTGTGTAGTCTATAGCCTTCACCCTCACCTTAATGCTATGAATCAGCAAAATTGACATTTATTTACATGAAAATGTTATTTTAAACTCACTGTGTGTGTGTGTGTGTCTGCATGATTATTTTAATAAATAAACAAATGACAGTGCTCAAGGGTTTAATGCCAAGCAGTGCTCATATGTGAAAAGACACTTCAGCTGTTTCAAGAAAAACAGTGACAGTTATGTTATGGGAAAACTCAAAGCAGAATGTCAGTTTTAGACCTGCAATTCAGTGCACTGCATGGTGGTTGTCTATAAAAAAATCTCCAAATAATAAACTCAAAAGTGTGTTTTTTTTCCATAAGAGGGCAATCAAGCAGGTGCCTGGTTAGTCATGATGGCTAAACATACAGTCCCGTGGGTGTCTCCTGTTTCCAGCTGAGAGTACTTGTTCACAGTGGTGATTTCCATCAGAACAGGGCAGAGAAAGTGCAGGTAATGGGCTGCTTGTTTGGCTGTTGTACATCATATTCAGGACTCAAACATTGTATAGAGTTGAACTGGGCAGCAGTTTTCTGTGCTTTTTATACTGCAGAGGATCCGCTCCTGAAATAAAGACCTAACATACATATTATTAACTGCCTTTGTTATTTATTCAATAATGTTACAAAGAAAATCAGCTTATTCCAAGCAGCCTTGAATATGAAACAAAATGACAATAGAAACCATGATAAGAGAATGAAACGTAGGCCTAAAACCCATCCACTTCCTACCCAGACCTTGAGACTTTCACCCAGACTTAACCTTTCCAAAACCTGGGCAACAGACAGTGGTGAAAGAAGTATTCAGATCCTTTACTTACATGAATGTAAATGTACTCCATTACAAGTAAAAGTCCTGCATTCAAAAGTACAGAAGCATTAGCAGCAAAATGTACTTAAAGTATCAAAGTACAGCATTCTGCTGTAAAATGTCTCCTGTGACTAATTTATTATTATTTATGTCATTATTAGATTGTTAATACTGATGCATCAATTTTAGAGCAGCATTTTACTGTTGTAGCTGCTTGAGGTGGAGCTAGTTTAACTACTTTATATACAGTTAGCTAGTTTTATCTACTTTATATACAGTTAGCTAGTTTTAACTGCTTTATATACAGTTAGCTAGTTTTAACTACTTTATACAGTTAGCTAGTTTAACTACTTTATATACAGTTAGCTAGTTTTATCTACTTTATATACAGTTAGCTAGTTTTAACTGCTTTATATACAGTTAGCTAGTTTTAACTACTTTATACAGTTAGCTAGTTTTAACTACTTTATATACAGTTAGCTAGTTTTATCTACTTTATATACAGTTAGCTAGTTTTAACTGCTTTATATACAGTTAGCTAGTTTTAACTACTTTATACAGTTAGCTAGTTTAACTACTTTATATACAGTTAGCTAGTTTTATCTACTTTATATACAGTTAGCTAGTTTTAACTGCTTTATATACAGTTAGCTAGTTTTATACAGTTAGCTAGTTTAACTTTATATACAGTTAGCTAGTTTTAAGCTTTATATACAGTTAGCTAGTTTTACTACTTTATATACAGTTAGCTAGTTTTAACTGCTTTATATACAGTTAGCTAGTTTTAACTGCTTTATACAGTTAGCTAGTTTTAACTACTTTATATACAGTTAGCTAGTTTGATCTACTTTATATACAGTTAGCTAGTTTTAACTGCTTTATATACAGTTAGCTAGTTTTAACTGCTTTATATACAGTTAGCTAGTTTTATCTACTTTATATACAGTTAGCTAGATTTAGCTACTTTATATACAGTTAGCTAGTTTTATCTACTTTATATACAGTTAGCTAGATTTAGCTACTTTATGTACAGTTAGCTAGTTTTATCTACTTTATATACAGTTAGCTAGTTTTAACTGCTTTATATACAGTTAGCTAGTTTTAACTACTTTATACAGTTTAGTCCAGTGGTTCCCAATCTAGGGCTCGGGTCCCTCCATGGGGTCACAAGATAAATCTGAGGGGTCGTGAGATGATTAATTGGAGAGGAAAGAAGAAAAAATAAAGTTTCACTATACAAAGCTGTAATCATTTTTCTGACTCTTTCTCTAATCTTTTGTGAAATACTGGATCATTTGAACAGTTCTTTAAAAGAAACCAATCTGAAACAAATCCTCCCTTCATGAAGATTATAATGTTCAGTTTTTGTTGGAACTGCAAGAGAGGTGTTTCTGTTATTTAGCCTCATTGATATAACCTCTTTACAACCTGTATTATAACCGTCATAAATGGAGGATTTAATGCAGGACTGTTGTATCAGACTGCATTAATAAACTGGCAACTGGGTGTAAGTTAGACTAATGTAAAACTAAAGTTATAAATATGTCAGATGCTGACATCTTGTGGTGGATTTATGAACTGCCCTGTGAAGTCACAGTGTTTCTATGGCTACAGAAAAGTGATGGAAACCCTGTACCATGGTCTGGACAATTAACAGCTGGGTTAGTAATAGTCTGGGCAGAGGATACAAAGAACATATATTTTTTATGCTTCTTGTATATCACAATGCCAATACAGTTTGCATTTACTCCTGCAGTTTAATAACGACTCTTTAAAAATCATCTTTGATATTCAGTACACTCACATGATCTAATGTTTGCTATGTTTAGTAAATGTAACCAGTGTTCCTCTTTCCTCTCTTCTTCTTCTTCTTCTTCTTCTTCTTCTTCTTTTTTTGGTGTTTGTATTTTATGTTTTGATATGTTACGTTACATTTACAATCAATCGATCACTCAAAGAATCAGACTCACGTTCTCCATAATTCTTTGATATGACAGTAATTAAATCCTGTGCATGTTCTTTATTCACACACAGGTGCACACACACACACACACTCCCACACAGACACAAAGAACAGTTCCTCTAGCACAATTACAACATGTGCCGTCATTCGGCCTCCTTGATGGTTGTCATGGAGATGTCATTGATAAGGTGGGCAAAATGATTTTCCTTTCTGCACATAACTAAAGAAAGTCCTGTGAGGCAGTTTCACAATTAATAGGCCTTTGCTGAATCAGACCTCCTTTAATGAAAAGACAAATCAGACACGCTGTGGCGCCGGGTTGCTATAGTGCTTCACCTTGCGTGTTCATCTCTGTCAACCTTTCCTGTTCTCCCTCTCTGTAACTCTCCAGAGCTGCTGCTGCTGCTGCTGCTGCAGTGTTGGATTAACCATTTCTTAGACCTGCCTGACAACAAGCTTGTATCACTCTCTCTCTCATCACATACTTTGTCTGAGGAACAAACACAATCTGGACAACCTTGACTCCTGCCTCCTCTGACTTACTGCCACACACACACACACACACACACACACACACACATACATCAGCTCAGCACTGCCTGGCCACAAAGGACGTCAGTCGCAGCTCTGCAACAGGGGAGTAAATGTCTTCAAGAGAGGACTAATCCTGACTGAAGGTTGGTAAGTAGCGCAGACACACAGCAGGACATTTATTATCAACAATTCTTCAACTTCATTTTGTCTTCTTGTGACCTCTTGACAGAATCTGGTCGGTAACTCAGAAGGAAATTGAATGTGTGGATGATGTGAAGCTTTGTGGTGGCTGAAGAAACAATATTTAACCATGTTGCATGATGCAGTATTTAATCATTTCTAACACATTTTGCCTCTTCGAGAGTGTGTTACACAGCTCTGACATGTGCACCATGAACACACACTGGCAATGAGCATATGTGCACGCACACACACAAACACACACATACACACACACACATGGTGCTGTTAGTGGGCTCTTATAGAGGATGAGTGTTGAGCCGAGCCTGTTCAGGTGAAGTGGAGTTTTCTATCCTCAATCTGTGAAACTGTTAGCAGTCTGCAGGCAGGAGGGAAACAAAACGCTGCAATATATAATGTACAATATAAGCATATAGTGTATTTATGCACAGTGCAGTTTGTATTAAGACATTGGGTTTGAAGGGAAACCAAGGAGGTACTATGAGGATAAAGTGCAGGCTGTCAGCTTCAACAGTGTAGGAAATGTAGCCCTTTTTTCTTCATATAATACCCCAATTTTAACGCTCATTTTTCTTGGAGAGGCGTATTTTGTGTCATTGTTTCTTTGTGCACAAAGAGCTGTAATAGAAAAGGTCTAGAGCTGATTCTAGGTGTGACATTTGCATTGGAGTCTGTTGTTGTTTCTCAACGTGACGACCAGAGAAATGTCGACACCAGTGAAGCCAAAAAATCAGAAGAGCCAAAATACTAGGAGTGTTGAAATTAATGGTGGAGAGTAAGCACATACTAAAGTATAATTCTGAGGTACTTGTACTTTACTAGAGTATTTCCATTTACTGCTAGTCCATTACATTTAAGAGGGGAATATTATAATTTTTACTCCACTACGTTTATCTGACATCTATATTCACTTTGCAGATTAAGATTTTAAAACCTACATGAGCATATAAAATATGATGCTTTGTTATACAGTAAATGAAACCATCCAACACAATATAAAATAGCTATAATCAGCACCACCTCAACAAACTACAGCATTTAAATGCTGTTTACATGTTAATGCATCAGTAAGGATTATTCAGTAGTATAATATATCATACATATCATCAAACATATCTCTGACAGAGGCCATTTTGCCTGAATAGTGCAGTAAGTAAGTAAGTAAAGCTTTATTTATACAATACACTTAGTTACAAAGTGCTTCACACACAAAAAAAGCTAAATGAATAAATAAGAGAAACTTTTTTTATATATATGTATATATGTACATTTTTAAATATATGTATATATATGTATGTATGTATATATGTTTGGTTCACTGTAAAGAAGTGAGAGTGCACTGGTTATTAACTTGGTAAACCACAGAAGAAAGACCCTTTTACACCTCTTCTCTTCAGGATGGAGGTTTTAATGTGTCATTAAGAGTCTACAGCCATGCTAGCAGGTCTACAGGGTTATACTTGTAGGCACAGCGGTGCTTTGAGTGAAAATGCTAACGTCAGCATGCTAACATACTCACAATAACAATGCTAACATGCTGATACAAAGCAGGTATAATGTTTACTATGTTCACTACCTTAGTTTAGCATGTTAGCATGTAAATATTTGCTAATTAGCACTAAACACAAAGTACAGCTGAGGCTGATGGGAATGTCATTATAGTTTTGCAGGTATTTGGTCATAAACCAAAGTGTTGGACAAACAAAAAAAAAGCCTTATGATGGCACTTCATGGAAAGTTGGGGACTTAATACAATTCATCCTCTGGGGAACATGGATGTGTGAACCAAATTTTATGACAATCCATCCAACAGTAGTCAGGATAATTCACTCAAAACCACAAATGCCAACCTCATGGTGGCGCTAGAGGAAAAGTCAGGAGATCACCAAAGTCATTGTCCAGTCAGACTCTGGGAACCATGAACCTCTGTACCAAGTTTTGTGCCAATCCATCCAGTAAATGTTGAGATATTTCACTGGATAACATCGGAGCGTTTACAAAGATTCAGCCCTCTGGTAACAATAAGAAACCTGTAGAGTTCTGTAACAGAGTGCTTTAATGACTCTATGGTTGATTTGCGCAGCAGTGATGGAAAGATGAAAGTGTCGACCAAAAAAAAAAAAAGGGAGCAGCATGATTGAATGCACACCACCTCCACCTCATCTGTCAAACATGGTGCAGGTGGTGTTTTGTCTTAGATGTGTGTGGCTGCCAGTGATGATGTCACTGCTGACGGCAGCAGCAGGATGAAGCAGAAGAAGAAGACAGAAAACATGTCGTCCGATTATCTCCAAGCCAGTGCATCTAAACTGGAAACTATCAGGAAGTGAAGATGGCAGAACAAGATACCAAGACTCTACTGATGCCTGTGGGCCGTATACTTGACACAGATACTGGCTGGAAAGCATTTTAAACCATATATCAAAGTCCTCTGTGGCTCTGGAGGAGATTCGTCAAGTCTGAGAAAATAACCCTGATCATGTCATAGCGATGTCATCAAGGTTACCTCGGCTTGGGATTGGCGAATTCAAATTATCAACAGGAACCCTTGTTCAAACTGTGGGGCGTTTGCCAGGCAGGGAGGGTCTAATTAAAGACACTGTTCCATTGCATTATGGGAAATGCAGTATCCATTGTTTTTGGAATTTGTCCCATACAGGGGACTAAAACTCAGGAAATCTCAGCCTCTGCTGCATCAGTTTTGACCATTAGTTTGTTAATCTGTCTCTTACAAGTGCAATACTAATTCGCTGGCATACTGTAGCCCTTTAAATATGACTTTATTTTTTTTCATTTTAACTTTTGCAATTATTAAAATTGGGGCCCTATGTATATAAAGGGATAAAAAAATAATTTAACACAAACTGAAAATCTTGTATTTTCTGACCTCCATTAGTTTAACTTTAACCCACTTTGCTTCAGTGATGTAGGCGTGCACTCCAGGGTGTCAGAGAGTACATTGTGACATCACTGTTGGGTGTGGCTGCAGGTGAAACAGAGCCACACACTGGTCAGAGGTAAAACACAGAGAGAGCAGAGAAACACTGCTTTTCAACTTAGCGTCAAGTTACCCTGCAAATTCCAACACGTCTCATCTGATGTGGATGTAAACACCATCAAATTATAAGTGAAAATCTGCTCTTTAAAGGATCAGTCTGGCGATATTCTATATTTTACTCTTTGTCAGCAAATCTCATGAAAAGACCAAAATCAACAATAGTTAGTCCTGTACTTCCTGTATGTGGCTCTGAGTTCCAAACTCATTGGTTCCTACTGAAGACGGGTCACAAATACAGTATATAGTTCCTTTTTTTAATTTTTAATTTCCAAAAACAGCTGGTCACTGTAGTTTTTATCAAATGTTACTCAAACAGGAGGAAATAGTCCATTTGTTGGGGACTATTTTCAGTGGCGTATGAATCTACATTTGGTGCACTAGTGAGTATCTTTGGCAGCGGGTTATGTGTATGTGCGATTGAGTCAAAATAAACTTCATGGTGATGAACGAACATGTCACCCAGTGCAAGAAGATATAACAGGCTTTGGACACACAGATAATACTTGTTAGTAGGACCAATTCTTTGTAAGGTTTTGATGTTGTTATTGGATTTACTGACAAAAAGATATAAAACATATAATATCTTATCCTCTAACCCTAACCTCATTGATTCCCTTTAAATCACATGTGCAGGAGTACAGGTTGCTGGTTAAAAACATAAAACAATGTATTGATTTATAACTATGTGGAAACTGGAGCATTGCAAATAGCAACACGTGCTATAAATACATGCTGAATAATGTAGGGCACTGATCATCATGTGACTTCAGTTACGGTGCATGAACACACGTATGAACTAACATATAGACGTACAGTTTATGATGACACTTGACACTGATTAGTCATAATTTTATTGTTATATTGTATTTTTCTACCTAGCTGGCATTTTTTTCCTTCACAATGAGACTAAACATTTTAAAAACCCACCCAAAAGATGTGTTTTTTCAGACTTGAATTGAGACAAAGATAACTCTAACTCTTCTTGTGGTATTTTTTGCTATTGAGTGTGTTATTTATTGTCATTACAGCTCCATTATGGTTGGTAAAGTAGACATTTATGGACCTCAGACAAACGGCTGTTTCTACTTTGCATACCGTTGCAAACATACAAAATAATTTCTTTCCTTTACAGATGTAAAACCTTGCCGTGTTTCATTTTCATGGGCTGTGACTCATACAGGAAAATGTTCTGTTACTGTCTGAGACATTGGTAACTGCCACCTTATCTGGTCTAATAGAGAGAAGCAAGGACAAACAGTACAAAGGCTGATAGAAAGCGGCTGCCTCTGCTGGTGCTGCGGAGGACGAGCGCATGAAAAGGAACTGTTGAATGGATCCTATATGCAAGGGAAAAAAAAAAGACAAGAACTTTATGTTCTGCTTTTCCAAACCCAAAACTACTTGTTTCACATACAAGTACATTTATTGGTGAAGAAAATGTATTATAGAGCATATTTCATCAGTTTGAAATTTTTAAAATCTTTACCCACACACTTAACACAGCACCCCAGAGCAAGCTAACACTGTCTGGTTAACATCAGTCTGCTACTTGCATGCAACATGCGACTTGTGCTAGCAAAAGGCCTCTCCTTGCCAGTTATCAAAGCACCCTTTCTAACAAATGACAGAGACATAGCCGTCATCACCAAGCACATGCTAGCCAGTGACCAGGCTTTACATGGCCATGAACATCTCAAAAACATGGCTTTGGTATAGCAAACTAACTAATTTGGACAAGCTAGCAAGCCAGGCTAAGCTAACCCTGCTAGGCTAACTAACATGGTAAGCTTACTATGGCATCAAACAAGCATCCTCAGCTGCCTCGTCCTAGCAAGCAACAAAGCTTGCTAACATGCTGCAGTTTGTTCTTTGGGGATTCACTTTTCATTTTGAATCAAAAGTTGATTTGGGGCTTGTCTATGGAAATAGCTTGTGTGCAACTGCTCTACTTCTGCGTGATTTTCTAAAAGTGTTTTGTTATTTTCAACAGAAACCTGTCCGACTACATCTTCAAAACCACCAGCTGGTACCAAGAGGGATGGAGGGAGAAGGCTGTAATCCTGGGGTAGCTCTGGATTCAGGTAACCCCTTGCTAAGAGCAGTCTTTCTCCGTCGCCTGCGACTCACACGGCTTCTCCTGGAGGGAGGTGCTTACATCAACGAGAGCGACAGCCAAGGCCAGACACCCCTGATGGTGGCCTGCAGAACCCAGCATATCGACGCCCAGAGCGCCAGCCGGGTCAAGCTGGTCCAGTTTCTTCTGGAGAAAGGAGCGGATCCCAACATCCAGGACAAGGAAGGTCGCTCTGCACTGATGCACGCCTGCCAGGAGCAGGCCGGCCCTGAGGTGGTGTCTCTGCTCCTGGCCAGTGGAGCAGATATTAGCCTGGAGGATCAGTCAGGGACGTCAGCGTTAGTCTACGCAGTCATGGCTGGAGACTGGAAGGTTCTGAAGCTGTTGCTCGACACATGCAAGGCCAAAGGGAAGGAGGTGATCATTATAACAACCGACAAATTCCCATGTGGGAAACTGCAAGCCAAGCAGTACCTCAGCATGCCTCCCCTTGGTCCTCTTGATCAGATGGACAAAATGACGTCAGCAGCTCCTGCATCTCCCTCTGAAATTCAGCTCATCACCTCCCCCCAGTGCACCTCTTCTTCTTTATGTCCCCCGAAGCCTGTTTTCTCCTTTAAAGAAGCCCAGTCCTGTGGTGTAAGTTCCCATCCATGTTCTCCATCACGGTTTCAAAGGCTTGGCCAAGCGGCACCGTACGGACTGCAGCAGCCCCTTCTGAGGTTGAACTCCGAGCCCTGGCTAAAGATCCCGGCGTCTCTGCTCAGACAGCAGCCTCATGCAGCCTCCTCTTCAGAAAACGACAAAGACCTCAACCAAACTGAGGACCTCTCTCTCAGAATTCCCAAACTGGACGGGGACAACAGCACTAATTCAACAACTGACAGCTTCAAATGGTATGAAAGAAGATTGGCAAGGGACAAAGGAGTAGAAGGAGACGGAAAGAATGAATGTGCCAAACACGTAGGACAAAAGGTATCCTTACCAGGGCTCCTATCATCCCACTCTGCCTCCCACCCTAACCTCCATTCTGTAAACCTTGGAACAGATTCAATCACCTCCTCTTCCTCCCTTTCTGGTTGCAAAAACCCTGGCACTCCACTTCAAAGCATGGCCTCGTCAAGCCTTCATAGCATAATCCAGAGGCGCAAGCTTGGGGCGGATATCTACAGCTCTGACCCCCAGCTAGCTGTAGACATCCAAAATCTCCCTGAGGAGTCTCAGCAGACAGCAAGAGACGTAACCGATGGCAAGAGACTGGCCCCCTTACGCTGCTCCAGCACACTGGGCTCCAGGGAGTCACTGTTGACCTCTGGCCCGAGCAGGAGAGTGCTGTCTGGGTACGAGCGCAGAGGATCTGCAGCCTTCTTGTTAGACCACAACTCCCAGGCCAGGCCTAGATCTCTGCCACCTCTGATCCTCAACTCCAACAACACCCCCATCCTTAATGTTTATAACCTCAGCTCCAGTGCTGGAAGTAGTTTCAGTGAGAAAGTGAATGAGTCTGGCCTAAAAAATTTCCTTCCCTCTGCTCCTCCTGGGCACCCCAAAGAGCTGACCAGGAGGATGCTGCTGAGGAGACACTCGATGCAGACCGAACAGTTCAAAACCACAGCTTGAAATTCAGCCAGGAGGGAAGAGGAGCTCATCATTCACTGTTTTAATGTGAAATGTTTTGTCATGTGATGTAGTATCTGTGTAGTGAAATTCAAAGAGGGAAACCAAAGAGGATATACAAGAAAAACAAAACATCCTTATCGATGTAAAATACAAACGGCAGGTACCTTCCTCTGCTTCAGTGTGCTGTGTGTTATCACTGTGCATGTAGCTTCAGCAACACTCCTTTAAATCTGCATTAAGATGTTATGACCACTTGGAGGCAGCAGAGCAAGCTGAAAACACAACATCTGACATATTGTCATCTTATAAAGTTCTTTTAGTTAACATGTTAGCAAACAGTGTTAACTGGTTTACACATCCTGCAGATTTGGAGCAACATTAGCATTAATGTCGAGTCGTGCTTTTGGTCACTTGACACTCATCACTTAAATCCAATATTTACTCTCCTTTTAGCTCAGCTTTGGTCTTCAACTGAGAAAAACATCTGGCTCTTTAGCTGCTAAATGCTCCACTGTGTTCACCAGCTTGCCTCTAACTGTGTCTTTATTCAGTTTTGTGCTGGGCAGGTACTGTTTAGTAGGTTTATCAGAGCTTTTTTTTTAAAAAGAAAACAGGGTTGATGAGAGGAATTTGCGGGTTCAGAACCTAAACAATAAGCTAAAAGAGGCTAAAAAGCAGTGCAGACTTAGAGGGAACAGCATAGTTGATAGTATGGTCGATTATTCTCTGTTGATAAAATGACACCTTTCACATTACATATGGACATTTGATCCATTGTTAATATAAAAAAATATTGATTAGTGCAGCTTTAAAGTCACTATGTGCATAATCTGAAAATTCCTAACAATGGCACCCCCCAGTGGTACTACCAAAAAAAGGTTTATTTGGAAGACAGCACATGCTGCTCCATTTTACTACAACAATACCTTCAGAATGATTTGAAAGATGCTATAAACACTTTAAAATTCTACACATAGTGGCTTTAAATCAAGAAGGGTTGAGTGTTTTCATGCTCGCTATTTGCTGAGTCCCAAATGTAAGTCTGTGAAAAGCCATTGGCAGCCACAACACTCACTGTGTAAGAACAGCAAGAAAATTGCTTAATAAATGAATTTATTATAATAAAAAGGTGTCACAAATCATTGTAAAAAGTACATCACTATGCATTAAACACGCATAATCATTTGAAAGTGTCCATTTGTTCTACCGTCCATAAAGAAAACACACCACAACACACACTTACTTACAAACTGCTAAACTCTAAAAACATCAGTGTTTCCCACATATTTACATGTTTATATACTGCTGATAAAAATGAGAGTTAAAAGGCAAAGTAAAAAACAAGCATCACATGTTGAGTCATTGTAGAAAGCTATTAAAAACGAACAGAGATTATTATGAATCAGTTTGTATTCACTTTACAATCTAGTGGCTTAACTCCTCCACTAGACCATTTCGGATCACATTAGGCAAAATAAATACATGTAACAGTTTATATGGCAGGTGATATAAACATAATACAAAGACAGAGTATTTGTTTCCTGTGCCTCCAAAGTACACACAACCTTTGCAATGTTTCACCAGCTACCAGCTTAGACCGACTGTGGAAACTGCTCAATGTACATCAGCGTAGCTCCGTCCTCTACAGGCTGCTGTCGTCAGAAAAGCCTCAGATTCAGTCCTTTCTGCCACGTCTTGGACAGGCGTACAATCCTCACTGAGTCGTTCAGGCCTTGCGGTCGTAGTCGCTGACCATCTTCTTGATGTGGTTCAGTTTGGACTTCAGATATTTACACCTGTGCTTCTTCATCTGATAGTCTGGAGACTGTAGTCATGATGGGAGCAAAAAAAAGAAGACATAATGAGTATGAGATACAAGATCAAAAAGATAAATCAAAACTTATTAAAAATCGCTGTAGATCAATAACGATCCCACATACCTTTTTAATGTTCTTCATCCTGTTGTACTCATCCAAAGCATCCTGTTATAAGAGCACATCGACAATTTCATCAGACATACATTTCAAAATGGTCGCCAAAATCTCACATTTAATAATATTTTCATGGAAACGCATGCTTTATTCTGTCTCTATCACTTCATCTGTCTTAAACATTATATTTTTGGCCACTTGGGGGCAGCAGAAACAAGCTGTAAACACAACACTGACATATTATCACCTTGTAAAGTTGATATGGCTTTAACTTGTTAGCAAACGGTGGCTTATTACATCCAGCAGACACAGAGCTACGTTATCATTTATTTGGACTCGAATGTAATTCAAAATGTACACTCTGTTATCTCTGTTTTTGGTCTCCACCAGCTCTTGAGGGAAATATCCGGCTCTTTAGCTGCTAAATGCTCCACTATGTTCACCAGCTAGTCGCTAACTGTGTCTGTCTGCTGAGCAGGTAGCGTACTGAGACCAAAACATTACATTTGTGGGCCGTAAAAACCAAAACAACGAGTTAAAAAGATGCTAAAACTGCAAAAGTTGGTGATAATTCTCTGTGGGTTTGTCACTACAAGCAACTCTTTTCACATTACATGTAGTTTGATCCATTCTTAATATGAAAATATTGATTATAGTTTTTTAAAGAAAACTACATTTCCGGTGTTGATGCCATAAACATGCTTCAAACTGAACTGACAGAAACAGAAATATATGGACATTTGTTCAAGTGGTTCTAGTGATATGAACAAATATTAATCAGTGAATAAATAAATATCAAACAGTGAATAAGAACTGTTTTCCTGTGAGCTCTCACCAGGTACTGTGGGCTGCCCTCCTGCAGATCATCCAGCTCTCTGTCTGCCTCCGACAGATTCTTGTTGATGCCGTCCAGCTCTGCCTGCAGGTCCTTGTACTCCTGGTGCTCGCGGTCAAATTCACGCTTGTAGTCGTTGCGCTGCTGCTCATTGGCTATGGGAGGAAATTCACTGAAGCAGAACCGAAGAGGAAAGATAGAGAAGACAGAGGAGGGGCGAATTTAAATTACAGAAAAAACACATGAAAAGTAATCGTAGACGAGCACAGTTTCAGTTGGCAGTGATGGAAAGTAACTAAGTACAATCACTCAGGAACTATACAGTATTTCAATTTCGTGCTACAATTCAGAGGGAAATACTGAATTTAGCTCGAGTTACTTTGTAGATTAAACATCTTGCAAAGTCCTCAAAAGTCTACATCTTACCAAGTGAAAGTTTGTGTCTGTTATTAAGTCCTAAAAGTCTTATTTTCTTATAACAAGTGAAAGAATCTGCCATTGCATTGAGATGATTTCAACCTGTTTTAAAAAGACGTTAACTGGTTTTATGAGTTTTCTAGAATAAAAAGGTCACATTTTTCTTCTTAAAAAAAAAAAAAAAAGAAAAAATCAGATCTCTTATTCTGCCTTCTTTTAAGATTCGTACTTTCATTTCTAAAAAATTCTTGAAACAAGTTGCTTTCTGTCTGAAACAGGGTTAAAATAATCCCGCTAGACTTCACTTATTTTGTGAAAAAGACTTTTAGGACTCAATAACTAATTCATATTTTTTTGCAAGTAAAGGATCTGAATGCTTCTCCCACCACTGGGAGTTGGACTCCTCTACGTCAGCAGCTTCCTACCTGTCGAAGTTGTCGTCGTCCAGCTCGTCTCCTGAGGAGTTGTAGTCCGTCTCGTAGTCCTGTCCATCAGCGCGACGCGGCCGGCCTGCACGTCTCTTTTTGGGCCTTCCAGCTGAGCTGGCGACCTCTGAGGGAGCCCTGTTTTGCAAAGGCAGGTTCTCTTCCACTGAAGGCCTGCGGGACGAGGAACAGTTACAGTGTTCATAGTGTTACTTTAATTATACAGAACAAATTAATAACAAAGACCATTAAAATCATGTGTTACAGTTGGACATTTGTTACCCAAAGCCAAAATATAACTGTAAATCTAATAAACTGCTGCTTCATATTCAAATCTCTCTACTCTTCACTAACTTTCTTACTTTACTTCCTTCTACGTCTCATCATGAGACAGCCATTTTGATTCGTGATCTGCCAGTTCTTCTTGGGTAAACAATGACTTCCTGCATACTTGTTCCTTTTCGTGTTCCCTAATCGGCATGAAAGTATTTCACTTAGTTTCAGCGTTGACAGAAAATGTGATTCATGAATTCCTTTGCTGAAACTGGCAACGTTAATGTAACAACCTAAAATAAGAAACTCATCCTGCTGAAGCACTCTGAGTATCTGTGTCGTATTTACAGACTCTCCTCCTCGCAGGAAACAAACAAACAGCCTGGTTCACAAGTTTTTCTGACAGCAGCAAACTGAAGAAAACAGTCTAACACATGTAACACACAGCACTTCTATACAGCATGCACTAATAATACTACACTAATATTCTTAAAATACTAAATGTTTATACTTTGTGACGCTACAGGAAGATGTTCACCAATAGATTCAATCGTCAATTTGGAAAGCTACGTCCAATTAGACTTAAAGCCACTATAATTAATATTTTTATGAAAATGTGAAAGGTGTCGCTCATAGTGATGAAGCTACAGAGAGTTATCAGCTGAACCTGCAGCTCCGCTCAGCTTTACAGAGTTTTATAGTGAGTTTCAGCTCATTGTTTATCCGTCCGGCTACAACTTTACTGTTCTGGTTCCCTCTCAGCCTCTCAGAGCGTCATTTCAGAGAAAAAGCTGTAAAAACCTGACTGTCCACTACCTGCTCAGCAGCAGACAGACACAGTTAGAGACTAGCTGGCATTTAGCAGCTAAAGAGAAGATATTTCCCTCAGGAGCTAACAGAGAGTGAATACTGGACTTACATTCATCAGGTGACAAAAACACGACTCCACATGAATCATAATGTTGTTCTGTAACTGCTGGATGTGGAAATAGTTCACCATCAACTTAAAAAGGTGATAATATGTCAGTGTTGTGTTCACAGCTTGTTTCTGCTGCCCCCAAGTGGCCAAAATAAAAAAATCAGTTACTGCAGATTTAACAAGGAGAACGTTAAAGGTTCATCCAAATATTAATACTTAGTTTTCTGACATCCTCCTAACGCCGTCTCATTCCTGACCACATCAGGTTTAAATTGAGTCCACCTGTGAGCCACTCTTCCATGTTTGCTTAATTGTTATCACTTTTCCAGAGTGAACACGCTGCAAACACAAACCCCAGACATGTAACTGCAACGTCCACAGTTTGATTACAGCTGGGTACCTTTGTTGCATGTCACCTTCCCCATCTCTCTCTACTGTCAACAGCCAAATAAAGGCAAAAAAACCTTCAAAACGTCTAGTAAGTATTGAACTGGGACACAGTCATTGTGTGTAACTTTCTCTATGCTGCCATCTGCAGTGCACTGACACACAGTACATAAAACACACACACACACACACACACACACACACACACACACACACACACACACTCACTCACTCACTCACTCACTCACTCCGGACAGTCTACTCACTGTGGGGTGTAGCTGTAGGGGGGTTTGTCGTAGTTGGTGCTTTCGTCATCCAGGTGACTCCTGGAACCCATCAGCTTCTCAGGGTACTCTGACATCGGCAGCGCTCCAGGGTCATCGGACACATTGTTCACCTTTAGGAACAAACACACACACATTAGCAACATATAACAAAAAAATACACATCTATATTATATCCTGACAGCTGTAAAATGTATTAGTTGCAACAATTAAGTCAATTAAAGGATTAGCTGATAGAAACACTAATATTTGCTAGTTCCAGCTGCTAAAATGTGAAGATTTAATGCGTTTCTTTGTCAGACATGATAGTAAACTGAATATCTTTAAGACTGCTGGTCGGACAAAACAAGACATTTGACAACTTATAAACAGGCCTTTTTCACTCTTTTCTGACATTTTATATAAATAATCATTAGCTGCAGCCCTAAAAGTTATGATTTAAATTTATTTTGTTTTATACCAAAAAGAGAAATATGATCAAATAATGCAAAAAACTAGAGAGTGCTTTCACCAGTGACCGTCTGACGGGTGTCTCCCTTCAGCAAACACATTGGCTCTCTACCAGCTCCGGCATAATAAGCCTGCACAGACTTGTCCTCTGAAAATATGTGACATAATTGAGCTACACCCTGCTGCACAGCACCTCCAAAACAACAGAGTACATGTATGTGCTGCAGGTCGATGCAGTCGCTCTGCCTCAGCACTTTCAGACGGGTTCCCACAAGCCACGGTGAAATAAACGCTTCTGGTTCCCAGTATCATGTTGCTCTGCTGGTGTTGTGTGTCTGCTAACTGGTGGACTTGATGTTTTGAGGAGTACCGGTCCGACCCGTTCTCCCTCTTCGTTGCTCTGCAGTGAACTCTGCAAAAGACTTTTTCTGTGCTGAACGTCATCATGACTTTCAACTATAAACACAAGGACTCATCGCTACTCTCTAGATGTCAAACGTTGAGAGTTGTTGCGAAATGCTTCTGAAAATAGCTTCAGAACGTTCTGACAGTAATAAATCCAGGTTTTTATTGCTGGATACGACCTGGAGATTGAAACTGTCACCTGTGTACGTGCCACACCTTGAAACCAAGCATACTGCTCCACACCTCCCCTCCCCCGCCGGTGAACAGGTGACCGCCACCGAACAGGTTGAACCACTTCAGCCGATACACACTCTGCTGCTGCGCTTCATCACAGCACACAGGAAGACAAAGTTTTCAGGATCCGCCATGATAGATTGTGTTTGAGTTTGAAATGAACCTTTGATCAATAATTAACCGTTTAGGGCTGCAACTAATGACTGATTCATCATTTGGTCTATAAAATGCCAGAAAATTGTAAAAAATGTCCGTTTAATCTGCAAATGTCTTGTTTTTTTCCAAAGAGATCAGTTCACTCATGTAGGACAAAGAAAAGCATCAAATCCTCACATCTGAGAAGCTAGGAACGGCACGTTTGGCAGTTTTACTTTAAAAAACGATTATTCAATTATCAGAATAGCTGCAGATTAAGTTCCTGACGATCGATTAATCGAGTAGCAGCTCTATATCTCCTCTCTTTAGGAGATTGTGAGGCATATTTTTCAATACTTTCCCACATTTTATAGACTATTAATTGATAGAGAAAAACAACATAGATGAATCCATAATGAAAATAAGTGTTTAGTCTATGAAGTGCTTCCCAGTCCAACAGAGAAAAGAAGCATGTTTTAGTATTTTTGCTTGAAAAATGTCTAAAACAATTATTTTTCTGTTGATCCACCAATAGTTTCGGGTGTAGTCGCTCCGGTCACTCACCCACGCCTCTACGTCCTGAGGTGGCTCCATGTCGTCGATCACCTTCACTCTCTTCCACAGGATGTTGCTCTTGCCGTAGTTTTGGATTTTCTTGCGAGTCTTCAGGGCGAAGACGAGCATGACGATGAGAGCGGCGGCGACCAGGAAGGCACACACCGCGGCGATGGCCTGACAGGAGACATAAACCACTGGAGTTACAAACACATCAAATCATGCCATAAACATGTGTCAAATGTGTGTGTGTGTGTGTGTGTGTGTGTGTGTGTTCACCTCTTGTGGCTCCACGACACAGTAGTGGTAAAGATATTCATTGACGAACATTCCTACACTCTGTGGTTGTTGGTACTGGGCGCACAGACCAGCAATCTGGTTGCCGTAGGTTGATCCATAGGACTGAGCCATAGGGTTCACTGCCATCAAGTAGACTATGGCGGCTATTAGCATTAGCCCCGCTACGATGCCGCAGATGATCACCACTGCTAGGTAGAACCTCCTGCTCTCCGATAGGCTCTGGTGAGACACGATGATGATGAAGATGGTCAGGGATGCGATGAAGGTCATGGCTGCCAAGGCAACGATAAACCCTTTGGCCTGACGGGGGTCATTGTAGTACCCTCCGATTGCACCGTAGCCATAGTAGTTTCCAGTTCCATACCCGCCGCTACCATAACTGCCGTACCCGCCGCCGCCATAGCTGCCGTACCCGCCGCCGCCATAGCTACCGTACCCGCCGCCGCCGCCGACCCCATAGCCAGCCAGGGCTCCCTGAGAGTCCCAAGCCAGTGTGGAGGCAACACAAGCAAATATGGCCACGCACAACACGAGGACGATGATGGACATGATTTTGAGGATGCCCGGTGGAGACGACCAGCGGTAGAAATGCTGGAACTCGTCATCTGGGTAGTAGGAATAAGCCGGCTGGGAAGGGGCTTTACTGTGAAGAGAGTAACAAGACAGAAAAAAACATCGTAACTACCGGAGCTTCATCGTAAAAATCAGAAAGTCAGCGAAGAAAGGCCACGAGGATTTGAAGTGTGGAATTCAGGGTTGTTTTTTTTCCCCCACATAGAAAATTCAAGTGTCCAACAATAAAAAAAATATATTTAAGTTACTCAAAGTCAGTTGGTTATTTCCGGATCTAAAAAGTTCAGGTTAAAAAAATCAAGTTGCTCAAATTGGATTGGTGAAATTTACTGTTGAACATCTGGGTAACTAAGGATAATCAATCGAGCCTGAATGGAAGCGATCAGACCTCGATCATAGAAAGAAAAGATCGGATGAGCAACTGAAAACTATAAATACTGGAATTTTCTCTCTGAGTCTGTGAACCAGCAACATTTTTTTATAATAAACCACAAAAATTCATGTAGAAAGTAAAATATTTTAAATTCAGTAGTATTTCATTTTCAACATGAAGTATTCAGTAATTCATTTCACAACATTTAAACAAAACTCAAATTATTTTGGCCTTTCTTAGCTTCCGTATCGAGGGTGTTTATATATATATATATATATACACACACACACACACACACACACACACAGTCATTAGCTTGAGCTCTGTGAGTATTTGAAGCATATAAAATAAAATAAATTAAATTAAATTAAATTAACTTAACAACAGGAAGGTTTTACTGCTTATTCATAGAAAGAGACTCACTATCCAGTCTCTGAGTCATAGGGAGGTGGACTCCCATTGGGCCTGGAGGACATGACTGCTGGATCCACTGGGTGCTGCTCTGAGTCTGGAAGAACATTTCTATTGTTAGCACACATTCACTTAATAAAACATACTCGAAATGATTATTTGATTGATCGATTAATCTGCTGATTATTTTCTCAATTTGTAGAATATCAAGAACATGGTGAAAAAAAGCTCATCACAATTTTTCAGAGACCTTGAAAAGGTCAAAAACAACACTTAAAAAAGATATTAAGTTTACTATGTACTTTATGTGTTTACTATTACTCCTCACATTCAAGGAGCTGCAACTGCAGAGATTTTTGGTGCATTTTTGCTTGAAAAATGACGTAAACCATGAGCTCACAATAAAACAGAAGCTGCCGATTATTTTTCAGTCGATCAACAAATCAATTAATATCGTTTCAGCTTTATTTTAAAATCATTCTACAACCACGATAACGTACTGTGTGATTTTAAACGGCCATTTTCAACACCAGATCCGGCAGCTCTGAAACATCTCTTCACTTCATATTCATGTCATCACAAATAATATAAAACGACAAATTTTCCTCTTTCATTTCAATAAATTGTAATAATCCCGCACTTTTCACGAAATTACCCCCCCCCCCACACTTTTTTTTACACCACAGAAGCAGAGATGCTGTTCAGGAGATAATTGATTTAAAGCCGTAACACACCTGTCTTTGTTGTAGCTACAGGTAACAGGTCATTATGAATTTAAAACCACAAAGTGAAAGAAGCCTCTGGTTATAATCTCTCAGACTGAAGTCGACTCACTCACCTGTCGCTCCTCTTCTTCTTCTTCTTCTCTCTGCTCCACCTGAAATGCTTCAACTGAAACTGCTGCTTCCGATAAAAACAATCCAGGCCACACCTAGCCGAGATCCGCTCTCGGTCAATTTAGCCCCGCCCACCTCCCAAGTGTCACGTTACCTGAACAACACAGGAAGTCCTTAATCAGTCTTCATGTAAATACCTGGCAGGAACGACAGTGTCAGCTTCGGTGGATCACAGTTGTTTGATGTAACAGGTGGTTAAACCAGCTTCTTTTACTTTTAGTTAAAACGCAGAGCGGCAGCATTTATCACATCAGTCTGCACACACAAAGCAGGGAAAAATACTAAATCATAATCATATAAAACATACATATTATTGAACTAAATGTGTTTTTACGTCTCAAAAAGACTTATTATTGCATTTGTATGGAGTCCCGAAAATGACAAAATGTAGTATAAGATATCAAAAATATAAATGTAATCATTAATATTGTTCATTTAATTATTATACAGAGCCCAGGAGAAATCAGGGTTTTATTTTGATCTTGAACTGAGATATGTGGATATACTTAAACACTGTTATCTTTGAGATCCCTTAAACCTATTTTACAGAATAATGGACTGTTTCGCCATAAACAAACTTTAATGATGGTGTGGATGTCATCCAGCTAATAAAAAACTCAAATAATAATAGCTATGATGTAGCTATATCTTTAAAATATATGACATTAACTCTAGTTGGTAGAAGTGTAAAAAGAAATATATAACTAGGTTGGTACAAAAAATAATACCAATACCAGTTGACTTAATTTATTTTACTCTCCTATTTATATTGTATATATAATAGCTCATTTTATTTTTCAACTCCATTCTTGTCTTTTTTTCCTTTGGTAGAAAATAGACATAATGAAATGTGTGCCAAGACCAAACAAAACGTTTTATTTTATCAACTGAGATAAAAGGTGGTCAACGGAGATTAAAGGTATACAGTAAATCTTTATATTTCCTTTTTTATTATTCAGCTAAATATTTGATTATTTTTAACTTGTCTGATAACCTTTTAGTACATTTTGTTAGTTTCAGCTCCATACTTTAGGTGATAGACAAAATGATGTAAATAACTGATGGAAAAGAGGCTCTAACAGGTATCTTCATATCAATGAATATTATATTTATGTATATTATATGTAGTTATTGAGTTAAGGGCTGCAGCTAACGATTATTTTATATTGTATAATTCAACACATACAGCTTACCATCATACAAGAAAAGCAGCATTTCTTTTATCCCTTTGGAGTTTCGTTTAACTTTATTCAGCTGATTTTTACATAGGACCCTGGTGTTTCTTCTTCCCTGTTCCAGGAAAAGAAACTTTGCCCGCCTGCTGATGAATAAAGGAAAGTTACACCAGAACGTCAGCACATAAGCAGAAGTGTATTCTCAAGACAGAAAGCACCAATAGATCACTTAAATTATGAAAGATTATGGACATTTACAGCAACATATTTACAATTAGACGTGATAACAGAAGAGAAATCATGATATAATTTCCATTCAATCGAGAGGTCCAATGTGTACAGTGGCATAAAGAAGATAAAATGGAGATATTTAGGCACTTAGGATATTTAAGTGACTATAAAGTACAAAATGTTTAATCTATGAAATGGTAGAACCAACTCACAAGTGTTACAAAAGACACAACGTACAACATTTAAAACTCGTCTATAGGATATGCATTTTTCCAGATTAAAAAAAGTTAAAAAAATAAAAATAAAAAAAAGACAGTGTGCAATTAAAACAATCCAAACAATCCTCACAGCAGTTCAGGAAACCAGCTAGAGGGGATTTGTCCGGGCGAGCGGTGGTTTTTGTTTCAGGCTGGATGTTGTGAAATCTTTGTAGACGACTGACGAACACGAAGACTGACAGAAAGGTAATCAGGCGAACTTTCAGCAGAGGTAAACATGTGACACACATAATAATAAAGCGTCTTTCATTTTACCTTTCTGTGCTTCTTCCCCCCCCACTGTGATTACATGAAAACATTCACATCGGATACCAGTGTCATTAGTGAAATTAAGTGGTAAAGCCTCAGCTACAATCAAAGTCACAGTATCACACACACACACACATATACATATACATATGTATATATAACGAGTTCTTTGCATATTCTGACCATTTTAAAAGGAATATTTTGACATTTTAGAAAATGTGCTCATTCACTTTCTGGCGGAGAGTTAAGCCCTAATCGTACGGGGCTAGTATTACCAGGAGACCTCGTGTGATTTAGAAATTAGGACTTCAGATGCTGTCAAAACTTTCATTTATAAAATTGCTAACTGTAATTATCGACCGGGAAAGAGGCAGAAAAAAAAGGCGTGGAGAAAACAAAAAACCCAAATCACAGAGATGCTGATTCGCACGGGACTAATATTATCACATGACCTCTGTGTTTGGCGAAACATGGTGGGTAATTTGCGGTGAAATTTTTACTTTAAAAATTACGGACATGGCAGATTCGTACGGGATTAAGATCACAGACAACCTCAGCAATTATCACAAATGACTAGAGGTAATAGTAGTCCCATGAGAACAGGGCTTTAGATGTGAAGATCGATACCACGACAGTTAGCTTAGCTTAGCTTAGCATAAAGACTGGAAACAGGGAAACAGCTAGCCTGGCTCTGTCTGAAGGTAAGAAAACCCACCTCTAACGCTCTCCAGTGGAGGAGAGTAACTAAGTACATTTACTCAAGAAATGTATTTAAGTAAAGTTTTGAGATACTTGTATTAGTAATATTTCCATTTTCTTTCTTCTTCTACACTACAATTTAGAGGAAAATATTATACTTTTTACTCCACTACATTTATTTGATTTTAAGTTATTTTGCAGATTCAGATTATTAATACAAAATATAATCAACATAAATGATTATGTATTAATATACATTAAGATATGATAAAATAAAACTATTGATTATTGGAAATCACAAGCTACCTACCCAGCAGTATATAAAATAATTAAAATTATCTCTAACTTTACCAGCTGCAACATTAAAGTGAACCACATTAATGCATCAATAATTATAATCCACTAACACACATTGTTCTGAAATGGGCCATTTTGCATTATGAGTACTTTATGTATATTTTGATGCTAATACTTTTGTACTTTTACTTACTTACTTAAATGTTCTGAGCACTTCTTCCACCATTAAAACTCACTAATTAACATGCTATATCTTGTGTAAAAACATCAACCTTTTACAGTAGAAGACATAACGTGTAAATTAGTGAATTCTAGAGGCAGGCTGACTTTGTTTTCGTTGGACAGAGATAAGCTAGCCGTTTCCCCCTGCTTTAAGTCTTTGTGCTAAGCTAAGCTAACTGGCTACTGAACAAAGCTTTATCATTATCCTACAGACATGAGAGTGGTATTGATTTCCTCATCTAACTCTCCACCAGAAATCGAACAAGCGTATTTCCCAAAAATGCAGAATGAATCCTTTAAGTGTAAAACCTTCTACCCTTTTGGTTCTACTTGTGGGCTTTAATAAACCGCTGATAGACGTTCTCTCACAGACAGGCTGTGGTCTCGACGAGGTTTTACTGTCCAGTTAAAATGTCATTTTCACCACCAGTACTGCTTAGCTGTCAGCAGCAGTTCTGTATTTGTGGTCAGCGGTGTTGTAGTCTAGAGACGCCTCAGAGGTTTAGCTGTATCCGTCGTTCCACTCCATGACTTTATCATATTCTTGGATCTTCTGTTTGATGTGCGACAGTTTGTTCTTCAGGTACTCGCAGCGCTCCTTCTTCTCGAGGAAAGTAGGGTCCTGGAACGGAGCGAGCAGAAACACAGACAAGTTTTACTGTCAGACAAACCTGTCACTTTAATGATTATTTACTGGTGACTACTATTATACATCAGGGATACTGCTGGTGATATTCTGCATTTTTCTTACTGTCAACAAATCCCATGAAGAGACCAAAACCAGCACTGAATGTATCTACTAACAAGTATTATCTGTGAATCCAGAGTCTGATCTCTCTTCTTCCTCTGAGCCATAAAAAACTATTAAAAACTCATCAGTGAGCCTCACTGTTGTTCCTTCATCACTATGACACACACACACACACACACACACACACACACACACACACACTGGAGTTTATTTGGACTCAGTCCTGCTGCCCCAAATACAAATATAATTTGTTTGATTAAAAACTACAGTGAGCAGCCGTTTTAGGAAATTACTGAGCCTCTTTTCAAAATTAAACTAAGATTTACGTCTTCAGTGGGAACCAATGGGTTTGGAGAGCCACAGACAGGAAGTCAGAAAGTATTGATCAGGTCATGGGATTTGCTGACAATAAGAAAAATATAAAATAACGTCAGACTTATCCTTTAATCTATTACAGTGTTAAGATTCTGTGTGGAAGATGTCTTCACTGACAGACACGATGCTGCTGATGTGAATGTTTGAAGACGTAATACTGAACCTTAAATACAAAACACTGTATTTACAAAACTTTGACAAGACAGTAGGCTCACATTTTTCTTCCTCTGGTAATCCTGAAGGATTCTGTTAATGCGATCAACCTCCTAAAAAAAGAGAAAGAGGCTGTGTTAAATACAGCACAACCCTTCAACAAGTATGAAAATTATGTGCAATGATGCTGTAAAATCAGCAGAGAAGGAATGTGATGGTGGAGGGGAAGTTCAGCGGGAACAGGAAGTGCAAACAGAGGAAGTAACGAGATGGGGAAATGAGGCGCATTTAAACAACAAAAACACAGGGCGCATTATTCCAGACATGGCCATCCGTCTCTGACCAAAATGCTTCCTCAGCGCTCACATGAAACCAAACAAAGTTTACTGCTGAGCAGACACAACGCACACAATCAGATTGAACTTTTGTATATGCAAAGCAAAGCAAAGCAAATGAGAGGCTGCCCGGAGCACATATAAAAAACTGTTTGGGATTAAAGGCCCTGAAAACTCTTTTTTTCTCATCTTCTTCATCAGCTTCTTGCTTTTTAATCTCATTGTTTGACGGCTCTTAAGTGAAGGCAAAGACGGTATAGTCCATCTTACATCTGGATTCAGCCCCGACAAGCTGTGTGAAACGTGTGTTTACTAGTCTGTATCTTTTACGATGCTGTTGGTACACACAGTGTTTTGTTTACTTCTCACACGGAGCCGTTGATTCAGCAGCATGCGCCATTTTGTGCGCCCAAATGAAATGAAAACCACGGCACAAATCTGCACTGTAGCTGTCGGGTTTTGGTGTGGTGGGAGTCGGTGGCCGTGTACCTTTAAATAGCAGACATATCTGAAAACAAAAGGCTAAAAATACAAATATAAAGCCTGACTTCGGAAACAATAAATGCACAAATTAAATTAAAATGGCTTTGATGCAGTTATAATTGAGTCGAACGCCTCCCCTCAGACAAAGCTTGGAAAAGCCCAAACCCCCTCTTGGTTTACTTGCTTAGTTTCGCTCATTTCCTGGATGTCTATGAGATCATGATTATGTTATTTGATCCCAAAGACACTCTCAACGCAATTGAGCCAAGATAGCCTAACACTGCTGTTAGACACCAAATACATAAAAAAAGGTCTGTCCTGAGGCGTTTTGGCGTTTATTAGCTTCTGACTCTGGGAGAAACAGTGAAATTCCCCCAAACTACTGTATCTTTTTAACCAAATCAGTCACATTTAGGCTCTTAGATCTCCTTTTGATAACTAATGTCATATTTTTCACCGGCAGCTTTGCAGTGACTCGGGCATGGAGAGGGTGAAAGACGAGTCATAACAAAAGGTTTCACAGAAGACAGAGTACAGACAGAAACTGAGACTGGGGTTGTAACTGACTGTGTCTTCTCTGCCAAGATGACTGAGTGTTATTCTGAGAAGCACAGGAGAGAGGTGTGTGTGTGTGTGTGTGTGTGACCAATCACCATCTGGCTGGTGGGGTTCTGGGGCAGACTGCGCATCATGGCGTCCATCTCGTCAAACTTCTTGAGGGTGACCTGCACCTCTGAGTGCAGCTCTTTGTACTCTGCGTACTGGTCGTTGAACACGGCTCGGTACTGGTCCCGCTCCTCATCGGACCGGATCGTTGGGTACTTACTGCAGGATGGTAGGAGGAGAACAGCGCTTCATTAACACTGTAAGAGTAAACTGTACTACATGTGCACACTTGTTAGGCCAAAGCAGACATTACAGTGGTTACTCAATATCTTACCAAAGCATTAACAGACATATATGGTCATAATATATCATGACAAACTATATACTTAGTGTAAAAGTTATGTCTCAGTGTTAGAACTGTACACTGTATATTACAGCTGAACAATTAGTCAATTAGTTAATTGACAGAAAATTTGTCTGCAACAGTTTTTGATAATGGATTCATTGTGTGTGACAATTATTTATCAAAATTTCACTGGTCCTCACATGCAGAGCTGCAACGATTAGTCGATTAAGTCGAGCAAAAGAAAATTAATTGACAACTATTTTGATAATCGATTAATCGTTTCAGTCATTTTTCAAGCAAAAAAGTCAAACGTTTGCTGGTTCCAGCTTCTTAAATGTGAGGATTTGCTGCTTTTCTTTGTTGTTCAACTGCTGGTCAGACAAAAGAAGCAATTTGAAGACGTCACTTTGAGCATTTTCCACAATTTTACGGACATTTTATAGACTAAACGATGAATTGTAAAAATAATCTGCAGATTATTTGATAGAGAAAATAATGGTTAGTTGCAGCCCTCCTCACATAAATATTTGCTGGTTTTCTTTTGGTGCTTTCACACCTAACCTGTTGGGTTCAGTTAAAACAACCTCAGGTGTGTTTTGCCCATTTAGTGTGGAAAGCTGTCAACTGAACATCAACTCGACCGAGACGCTTCAAAACAATCAGAGACTCCGGTCAGACTCGAACTCACGGTTCGTCTGTGGTGTAAAAATAAACTCACCAACCACAGGATTTTATAATAATAGAAGATATGTGACTTTAACATGATTTCAAAAGCTGAACTGTCATTAAATCCACCTGCTGGCTGTGAACTGTTCAGGAAGCGATGTGTGGAAGCGATACATACATTTATGCAAATCAATTGGTAACCATGGTAACCTGTATGCGCCTCAGTAGTTGTTGTGCCAGTATCCTGCTGCTCTGTGTACTCTGGTTGTTCATTAAGTCCTTTAAAAAGTCCGTCCTCCACCCCGTAATATTGCTGTTTCTCAATATTCATATCATGCAGTCGATTTTCAGTCTAATAATACCAGTAATGCTCATAATCAATTATTTCTTTGTGACACCACAGAACATAAATATAAACACATAAGAAGCATTAAAGTCCTGATGATGCAGAATGACAGTCGCCAAAACTGTCCAATCAATGAGTTAACCGTCAGTCCGTCTGACTTCCTGTTTACTCCTCTTTGTTTGTTAAAGTTGGAGTGAACACGAACCGGACCAAAACTATAGCAGCTGTACGGTACATTATATCTACTTCTCCTAGCATACACAACTCACTACACAGTAAATCATATTTTCTTAGCAGCACTTACCCAATGTAGTCGGGCACAACAACAGGTTTTGGAATGTGTCCTGATGGTATATATCCCTGCAAAACCTTTGGTGGAACTGCTTTTGGAGCAGCCTGGATGGGAACGACGGAGGAGCCCTGGACCTGTTCTGGAGCTCTGGGTGCAGGAGCCGAAACCGGAACCATCTGCAGAGACAAAGACAACAACTACGTCACAATAACTGCCGAATAAATGAAAAAGAGGCAGCTTCCATGGTTTCTCATACAGAGTCTGTTTTACAGGATGCTTACCAATGATTGTGCAGCTCTTATGTCGGAGGGATGCATCTGTGCAACATACAAAAATATAACCTCATTAACATGCAGCTAATAATAATGATTTACTATTAAAGGAATAGTTTGGACATTTTTGGAAATACACTTATTTGCTGTTTTACTGATAGTTAGATGAGAAGACTGATACCACTCTCATATCTGTCCGTTAAATATAAAACTACAGCCAGGAGACGGTTAGCTTAGCTTAGCATAAAGCCTACTCTTACCAGCACCTTTAAATCCCACTAATTAACATGTTGTATCTTGTTTATTCAATCTGTAGAAAACCAAAGTGTAAAACCGACATCTTGCGGTTTAACGAGGGGTCATGTGGTGGACATGTGGAGTCCACAACATGTTGTTTTTACACTTTGGTTTTTGATTAATCAAACAAGATATAACATGTTAATTTGTGAGCTTTAGACGTGCTGGTAGACGGATGTTGTTACCTTTGGACAGAGCCAGGCTAGCTGTTTCTCCCTGTTTCCAGTCTTTATGCTAAGCTAAGCTAACCAGCTGCTAGCTGTAGCTCCATATTTACCGTACAAACATGAGTGGTATCAATTTTCTCATTTAACTCTCAGATAATCTTATTTCTCAAACTGTCGGATTCCTTTAAGGGACCAAAATACAAACAAACAAACGAGACACCAAAACAGGAGTTTCATATTGTGCACAGTGTGAGAAATTAGCATAGTTAGAAACTAGTTGTGCACCTTTTTGCCCTGCAGCACACAGGTAGGACTGACAGACTCCACCTACTCACTCCTCCACAGCTGTGAGCCTGTGTGTAAATGATGTGGTTTGCTGTTGCTTTTCAGTCTGAGTGTGGGAACATGTTTATAGCAACAGCCTGTTTTTTCAGTGATCAAAGAGATAAAGTGTGTTGGAATCATTTAAGCTTAAGAGGAATCCCAGAATGATTTCGAGGAATCCCAGAATCCAGCCCCTTTGAACTAAACTAAACAAAAACACTAAAGCTTTGTGAGCTCTTACCTCCTGGCCGTACCTCTCCCGGTATCTGCGTGCAGCTTCATGTCTCCAAAGCTTGAGACACACCATGGCTCCAATCAGATACACGACTAAGGTGACAAACAGAAAGATAATGGCAGCAATCTGGCCCGCCTCTGTTCTGCAGAACGCCCCGTTGATGCCATTGTTGAAGACCGGGTAGGAGCAGAGCCCTCCGCGGGTCGTGTCTCGGACGTAGACAATAGCTGGTGAACAACAAAAAGCAAACATGCTAAAACAGAAGCAGCTCTAGTGTGAAAAACATATATTCTCACCTCCCTCTAGTGGTACCTAATACAGATAGTTTTGGTCTTAACTTTCAAGGTTTTGAGATTTTGAAAAATTATATTTAAAAGCAGCAGCATCTCTTTCCATACTCAGATTCTTTACTTACAGTGAAAACTGAACCTGTTACAAGTGCAACTGAAAAGATTACTTAAGTAAAATGACGAAAATATTATCAGCAAAATGCACTTAAAGTATTAAAAGTAAAAGTTCTCATTCTGTTCCCAATGGTCCCATTCAGATTGTTATTATACTATTAAATATATGACACGATTGGATTATTATTACTGCAGATGCATTAACATGTAAGCAGCTTTTAACTGTTACTACTAACGTTTACGACAAATCATAGTACCTCAAAAGTACTCCATTACAGTACTTGAGTAAATGTACTTAGTTAAAAAAAGTAGATCCAAAACAAAACAAGAGAACTGTTAACAGTGTGGATAATTCAGAGTAAGAGGAGCACTGTTCCTGGAATGAGACGTCACTGGTTTCACTGTATTATTATCACAAGCTGTGAGCACCACAAACAAAATGTCAGACAGACACGGAAACCATCACACACTGGCTTCAGATCAGTCATGTCTAACTTTGGATAATGGCAAGAAGAGAAGAGTTTCCATCAAGGGTGAACAGACTGACATTGTTATTGGACGGGTTCACAGTTCTTCAGGTGTGTTTCAGGTGTTCACACTGGCCCTGAAGAGATCCATTCCCAAATCAGTTTCAATGAAAGTGATGGAGGAGAAGATTTACAGGGAGGACTGTGGATTTTGTTCCCCTTCACTTACATTCAAAGTGGATCTTTAAATGGTCAGTATGGAATTATTAGAGCAAACAAATCCTGCTGCATGTTCATACGGGAACCTGTCTGTTGTTTTAAGACAGACTTCAAAAGTGAACCTATTCTTTAAATATCTTGTCATTCAGGATCCAAATCTTAGTTTTTAGAAACGTGTCATAGATAAATGGTAAAAGCAATTAAAAACTTTTTTTTTGACAAATTAGAGACTGTCTTTCTGCAGATTCAGCTAACATATTTGTGCATGCTATGATCTTTTTTCCCCCACATGTCGTATTGTGTTACATGTTGGGGTCAGGATCCAGCTGCGGTACCCACCTGCTGCCATGTACAGCACTGCCAGCACCAGGTTTATGATGAACTCGGTCAGAGGCCACCAGGACGAGTCCAGCAGGATGGTGCGGTAGTACATGGTCATCCCCAGCACCAACACGATCACAGTCACCAACCAGGCCAGTCCGGCCACCACCAACACAAACGGGGTCTTGGGGCCGGTGTAGTAGGTCCCGTCTGAACCAGCACCGTAAAAACCTCCTCCGTACACTCCTCCAGGAGATGAGTATCCAAACATGTTGAACCACTCGTTGTCTTTGTGGATGTAAGCGCAGACGCAGGCGAACACGGCCGCTCCCAGCAGGAGCTCCACGCAGCCCAGAATCCTCAGCAGCCCCGCCCAGGACTTCATGTAGGCGTAGCGCTGATGGTACTCCTCCACCCGCTCGCTGTAGGTCAAAGCTGTGCGATAGGTCTGCCCTGACACGGACTCGTGGGCGTCCAGAAGCTCCTTGTGCGAGTTGTAGCTGCCGCCTGAGCCGCCATAAGGGTCACGGTACGATCCGGGAACAGAGGGGGAGTGTGGAGGAGAGCAGCGCACCCCCTCGCTGGTGCTGTTGTTGTTGTTGGAGGAGGAGGCCGACATGGACCACGGCTTGTTGCTGCTGTGGTTACTTCCTCTGAAGAAGTTCTTCCAGGAGTCGGGGATGAAGCGGTGGACCGGTTTAATGTCGAGGGCGGGGTCGTGGTCAGGGTCAGGGTCAGGGTCGGGGTCTGCGTTGTCCTCGCTGCCGCTGGGATCGAACTCTGGGCCCACAGGAGGCTGGTCTGGCAGAGGCGGCGGCGGGAGGGGGTCGGCGCTCTGAGCGAGGTGCCCCGCCCTCGGCTCTCTCAGCGGCTGCAGATCGTTGGCGGCTGCTCGGGGTAAGTCATAGTGGGGCGCCTGGCGGTCACGCTCAGCGCGTCCGTAAAAGCCTCCTCCATTGGACATGAGGATGGTGATGGTCCCTGAGAGCACACACACACACACTAATTTAATATTGTTTAAATGTGTTTCAGTTTGGTGGTTACTTACAATAAAAGGATTACACTCGAGCTGAAACAATAAGTTGCTCGACAGAAAATTATTTGATAATTGATCAATTGCTGTGTTCCCACACATTTCTGGAAAACAGTTTTTCTAATTTCATAACTTTTCCAGGAATTTCATGACCGTGGAACCTTGATTATTTAAGTCATTTTTCAAGCAGAGATGCTGAACATTTTCTGGTTCCAGCTACTCAAATATGAGGATTAGTTGCTGTCGATCGACTTATCGTTTGAGCTCTCATCATATAATCATCAACACAATCCATCCACAGAACTGTAGGCAAAGAAAGAGGAAGCCAGAAAAAAAAAAAGGCCCAGACTGAGGAGAAATTCAAATTAGACATCCAGAGTATCATTCATGCAGGTCTGTAGCTAACAGATAAAGCTAACCCCAGCACCTGAGCTCACCAGAGAAAAAGCCCTCATGAGTGAAGATGTTCTCCCAGCATCCTCCATGCAAGCTGAGTCAAGAGTGTGTTTTTGTGCTGCAACCCCCCCCCCCCCAGTTGCTGTAATAACCGCTCATGTGTTGTCTTACCTGGAGCACAAAAACACATTCTTGACAAACCCATCAGCCCTTAAAAAGCCCGTTTTCCGTAAGCGGACATGATCTCGAGAGGTAAAAAATGTATAATATGAACTGAGCTTCAATACCTCTTTCACACGCAGTCACTCAACACGACTTACATTGGCCTGCAGGTCAGAATGCAAACCTGGTATGAACAGACAGAGTGCCGAGGAATCACCTGTAAGAGACAAACAAAAGATGTGATGGAGGTCCGAGAAGTGGAGGTGAGGTGACCCTGTGATGGACAACTTCCCACAGTGACGTCTTCACTGTTTAATTTGTCCAACCAGCAGATCAAAACCTAAAATATATTTAATTTACAGTGATACAAAACTGAGAAAAAACAGTGAATTCTTACATGCAAGAAGCTGGAAACAAGAGAATTCAGCACTTAATCAATTATCAAAAGGTGTCGATTCATTTTCTGATTAATCAACTAATTGTTTAAGGACTGCAGGTGTTATATAACATGTACAGGTGTTGTTCAGTAAAACTACTCTGTATTAAAAAAATACGTAAATAAAAGTAAACACAAACTCTGAGGCTGAAACTAACGATTATTTTCTTTTACGAATGATCGATCCATTATTTTTTTAATTCATGGACTAATTGTTTAGTCTAGAGCTGCAACGATTAATCAATTAGTCGACTAAGAGATCATTTTGATAATTGATTAATCGTTTCAGTCATTTTTCAAGCACTAAAGTCAGGCATTTGCTGGTTCCAGCTTCTTCTTTGTTGTTTCTGACAGTAAATCAGGTTTTGGACTGTTGGTCGGACAAAAGAAGCAATTTGAAGACGTCACTTTGGGCCAATTAATCAATTAATTGTGAGCTCTAAACCTAAATATAATCAATTTATAGTGATGTAAAACTGAGAAAAAGCAGCAAATCCACTGTGAGAAGCTGGAAACAGAGAATGTTTGCCTTTTTTTTGACAAATGACCTCAGCTGTTAATCAATTATCAAAAATGTTTCTGATTAATGGACTAATTGTTTAAGGACTACAGGTGTTATATAACATAACATGTGACGTTGTGCTATAAATTAAACTACCCAGCAGTATTATAAAGAAGTTAAACTGTAACATAAAAATGTTCTTTACATGTTAAACCATCAGTAATAATATTCCAATAATATGCTAAGTACTTTTACTTTAATACTTTTGTACTTTTAGTTGAGTGAAATCTTGAATGTAGGACTTTTACTTGTAACAGAGTATTTTCACAGAGAAGTACTGCTACATTTACTTAAGTAAAAGACATGAGTAGTTCTTCCACCACTGGACTGTAATTGTATTGGATAATAAATAATTAATAAACTGGCAACCGAGTGTATTATCGTCATTTTAAATCATTAACAGAGAAAAGTAACAAGCCAGAAGATACTAATGAGTCCCAGACCGAAGAGAAATTAGACATTAAAGAATATTAGATAAATATAAAT